>JAVJAQ010002135.1:150504-282312 GCA_032362365.1 Zygogramma bicolorata | reverse complement strand
TTGATAGGAAAATAAGGAAAAGTGGATAGTGGCCTCTGATCAAATTCGTTTTTTACTGAAACTGAGAAGTGCTCGTTGATGGGATATGGTTTGAAATGTTATTTGTTGATGGAACTTTCACGGTGTACAAACGAAAATTTGTGGAAAACGATTCTTGATAGGAAAATAGGGAAAAAAGTGGATAGTGGGTTCTGATCAAATACGTTTTTCACTGAAACTGAGAAGTGCTCGTTTATGGAATATGGTTTGAAATGTTATTTGTTGATGGAACTTTCACGGTGTACAAACGAAAATTTGTGGAAAACGATTCTTGATAGGAAAATAGGGAAAAAAGTGGATAGTGGGTTCTGATCAAATACGTTTTTCACTGAAACTGAGAAGTGCTCGTTTATGGAATATGGTTTGAAATGTTATTTGTTGATGGAACTTTTACGGTGTACAAACGAAAATTTGTGGAAAACGATTCTTGATAGGAAAATAGGGAAAAAAGTGGATAGTGGGTTCTGATCAAATTCGTTTTTCACTGAAACTGAGAAGTGCTCGTTTATGGAATATGGTTTGAAATGTTATTTGTTGATGGAACTTTTACGGTGTACAAACGAAAATTTGTGGAAAACGATTCTTGATAGGAAAATAAGGAAAAAAGTGGATAGTGGGTTCTGATCAAATTCGTTTTTCACTGAAACTGAGAAGTGCTCGTTTATGGAATATGGTTCGAAATGTTATTTGTTGATGGAACTTTCACGGCGTACAAACGAAAATTTGTGGAAAACGATTCTTGATAGGAAAATAAGGAAAAAGTGGATAGTGGGTTCTGATCAAATTCGTTTTTCACTGAAACTGAGAAGTGCTCGTTTATGGAATATGGTTTGAAATGTTATTTGTTGATGGAACTTTTACGGTGTACAAACGAAAATTTGTGGAAAACGATTCTTGATAGGAAAATAGGGAAAAAAGTGGATAGTGGGTTCTGATCAAATTCGTTTTTCACTGAAACTGAGAAGTGCTCGTTTATGGAATATGGTTTGAAATGTTATTTGTTGATGGAACTTTTACGGTGTACAAACGAAAATTTGTGGAAAACGATTCTTGATAGGAAAATAGGGAAAAAGTGGATAGTGGGTTCTGATCAAATTCGTTTTTCACTGAAACTGAGAAGTGCTCGTTTATGGAATATGGTTTGAAATGTTATTTGTTGATGGAACTTTTACGGTGTACAAACGAAAATTTGTGGAAAACGATTCTTGATAGGAAAATAAGGAAAAAGTGGATAGTGGGTTCTGATCAAATTCGTTTTTCACTGAAACTGAGAAGTGCTCGTTTATGGAATATGGTTTGAAATGTTATTTGTTGATGGAACTTTTACGGTGTACAAACGAAAATTTGTGGAAAACGATTCTTGATAGGAAAATAGGGAAAAAAGTGGATAGTGGCCTCTGATCAAATTCGTTTTTTAATGAAACTGAGAAGTGCTCGTTGATAGGATATGGTTCGAAATGTTATTTGTTGATGGAACTTTCACGGTGTACAAACGAAAATTTGTGGAAAACGATTCTTGATAGGAAAACAGGGAAAAAAGTGGATAGTGGGTTCTGATCAAATTCGTTTTTCACTGAAACTGAGAAGTGCTCGTTTATGGAATATGGTTTGAAATGTTATTTGTTGATGAAACTTTTACGGTGTACAAACGAAAATTTGTGGAAAACGATTCTTGATAGGAAAACAGGAAAAAAAGTGGATAGTGGGTTCTGATCAAATTCGTTTTTCACTGAAACTGAGAAGTGCTCGTTTATGGAATATGGTTTGAAATGTTATTTGTTGATGGAACTTTTACGGTTAACAAACGAAAATTTGTGGAAAACGATTCTTGATAGGAAAATAGGGAAAAAAGTGGATAGTGGCCTCTGATCAAATTCGTTTTTTAATGAAACTGAGAAGTGCTCGTTGATGGGAATTTATTGAGTGTCATTGATTCAGATTTAAATTGTCTATTTTCTTCATAATTAACTTTATGGAAACCTGTCAAAAAACTCATCAGATCTCGAAATTGAATCAAAACAAGAGAATTGAAATTCCCAGTACTACCAATGATATGCATTTAAATTAGCAAAATGCAGTAATAATGAACTAAAGCTTGCCAAGAAATGTAAGCAGGTTGGTAGAATTATAACTTTAGTTGGGTAATTGATATTCACATGACGTTCGGATTTTTTCAAAACGGTGGTTTTCACAGGATCTGTCATGAAATCTCTATTAAGGATCTCCCGATTTTGTGTGCGTACAACTCCAACTCTAACTTGTTTTTTTACAGTCCCATTGGCATGGCGACCAGACAATTTTCTGTATACTGGCATTGAGTACTCTGGATAAGTCCGAAAATTCAACAGTTATTATTAAGGAGGGAGGCTTGAATCACACTTTTGTTACTCTGGAATTTCATTCGGCTGTAGGCCATGGTTTGGAATACAACGTTCAAGTTTACGCAAAATTAAAATGAATCTATAAAGTTTCCATTCATGCAATAAAATAATATTTCATTAGGTAATGTTTTTTTAACCATATAATTATTTTCAATATTCTGTAACTATACCTCACTGTCGTGAAGAAAAAGCTTTGCATTCTGGAATGTTTTACTGTTCGTGTTTCCATGTTTTTCGAAAAAGACGGTTCTTTTCTTGAATGTATAAAAGCTCATAATGATGGAAGAATAACTCAAATCCGCTCTGTCAAAAATTGGGAAAAGAAACTCCCCAATAAATAAGTGATCAATGGTTTCAACTCGAATAGCTGAAAACAGAAATTTGAAAACAATGCATTCTCATCTAGGCGTTGGCGCTCAATAATCAACTTGGAAAAAATTTTCAAAAAACTCTAGGAATATTCTGTGAAAACATCCTGCCTGTTGTTGAACACTGTGTTTGAAATCAATCAAGGAAAACAGGCCACCTGAGATAGTCAAAATGTCATATGATCATGTTTTCTGACAAATGACTCATTTCCAATCGATTAAATCAATTCAAGCTGATCAATCTACGTGAATTGATATTGTATGACGCATAGATAACAATGAATGTTATCTTCAAACTATTTGCTTCTACTTATCTCGCCATCACCTCTTAAGAACCCAATTTAATAAATGAGAGCATCTCCGATTGGTAAAATCAGTACTTTACAAAAATGAGCCGCATCGTTATTATTTTCGTCTGTGTTTTCGTATCACAATTTGTCTTTGGATATGACCTCTCAAAGGAGAGTTTTGAAATACGAAAAGGAAAATGCAATCATGCTATAGCAACCGACATAGTGTTCCTGGATCATATCCGTTTATTTGCCTTCCCATTCATTAGCAGAAATGGAACGGTGAGTATTCAGAATGTATTTGAATTAGTCAGGTGTAACTTTTCGACATGAAATCGGTGAAAACTATAATTTTGAAAATTTCGAACGCTGCGCTGTGTGAAAAGTGAAATCAATTATTCGGACATATCGTTGATGGGATTTTTTAAAATTTAAATTCCAATATTTTATCAATGCCGTCATTGAAAACATCGAAAACAATTGGGATATGAAAATGTTCACAGTGTCAGAGGCAATGAGGTTTGACGAAAGGAATATTGAAGTAAGAAATACTAGTAATAAAAATGTTAAGCTGCAAATAAATGTAATTCTTCACACAACATTTTCAGAATGAAGCCATTCAGTAGTTTGCGATTTCGATATTATTCAAAATCATATCTTTTCTCCTTCCATTTCATAATGGAAGGTGGCCAATTTCTCACACATGAGAAGTGGTTATTGAAAAGTATCTTCATTCACAATTTTTCGCAAATATATTGTTTTTATAACTCACTTTCATGTCGTAAAATAACCAATTGTTCATTGAAAAGATGAAGAGGTCAGAAAGGTACTATATCGGTCTCGGATTAGCATTTTTCTGACCTCCTATTCTTCTACGATTAAGACGTCATCCTGCTCATTCAGGAGTGTTGAAATCTTGGTAACGTATACACAGCCACGTAGAGAAAAAGAAAACAAGCTTACCCCAGACTCGAAATTACACACTTCTTCAGTATAAATCGAAAAATAAAATTCACTTTATTGAAACCTGTCAAAGAACTCATCAGATCTCAAAATTAAATCAAAAGAATGAAATCTAAACAAGAGAATTGAAATGCGCAGTACTACCAATGATATGAATTTAAAGTGGCAAAATGAAGTAATGATGAACTAAAGCTTGCCAAAAAATGTTAGTAGGTTAGTAGAATAATAACTTCAGTTGGGTAATTAATATTCACATGACATTCGAATTTTTTCAAAACGGTGGTTTTCACAGGATCTGTCATGAAATCTTGAATAAAAATCTCCTGATTTTGTGTTCGTACAACTCCAACTCTGACTTGTTTTTTCACAGTCCCATTGGCATGGCGACCAGACAATTTTCTGTATACTGGCATTGAGTACTCTGGATAAGTCCGAAAATTCAACAGTTATTATTAAGGAGGGAGGCTTGAACCACACTTTTGTTACTCTGGAATTTCACTCGGCTGTAGGTCATGGTTTGGAATACAACGTTCAAGTCTACGCAAAATTGGAATGAATAGATAAACTTTCCAATCATGCAATTAAATAATATTCCATTAGGTTATGATATTTTTTTTTAAATCTATATAATTATTTTCAATATTCTCTAACTATATCTCACTGTCGAAAAGAAAAAGCTTCGCATTTTGGAATCTTTTACTGTTCATGCTCTCCATGTTTTTCGAAAAAGACGATTCCGTTTTTGAATGTATAAGAGCTCATAATGATGGAATACTCAAATCCGCTCTGTCAAAAATGGAAAAAACAAACTCCCCAATGAATAAGTAATCCTGTAATCATGACCGATTGGGTTAACTCGAAAAGCTGAAAACAGAATGCATTCTCATCTGAGCGTAGCCGCTCAAGAATCAACTTTGAAGAAATTTTGAAAAGATAACTCTGGGAATATTTTGTTTGTGAAAACATCCTGCCTGTCGTTGAACATCGTTGAAATTGGTACTTGTGAGTATCTTTATTCTGACGTACTCAGTACTCGAAAAACTTTGAGTACTTTACATTTTAGAGTACTGAGTACTTCTGATTCATACATCTGACGAGTAACGAGTATGAGTACGGACGCGCGCACACCCGCACATACAAGTATGAGCTTGTCTTGAATGTTGTGCCTTAGAGCCGTCAGCTTAACTATCATTTCACATTTCATATTTTGTTCAGTGATCAGTGGTCAGTGGATAGGTCTAGGTGTGAGTTCTTGTTGTCGGCATATTACGGAACCTTTGAATTCTGTTGTTGTGAGTGTTGGGACGAACATGAAAGAGAAAAACAGAATAGAATTTGAGTTCCTGCGATATCTTGATGATCCAAGAAACACTTTTTCAATGCTGGAAGACTATCCAGTAATGCAAAAAAAATTTTTCTATACAAATACACCATTGCCTTCTTCTGCACCGGTTGGAAGACTCTTCTCTTATGCAACGATAATGAATACTCCAAAGCGTAATGCCCTAAGCGATACGAATTTTGAAAACTTGGTTCTCGTAAAGAATTACTTTTAGTTATTTTTTGTTACCTACCTTCCTGTTCCTACTTATACCTATCAATCACTTGATCAACCAAGTGATACTGATTTACTGATAGGTGGTAAAAAGTACCAAAAGTCTGTTATTACAATTTTGTGTTCGTTTTTCATTTTGTAATGTTTGTTTCGTTAATTTGTTCACTGAAAGTTATGATATTTTGTTATTTTCTTTTATAAAAATTTTATTTTGGAAGTGGCGTATTGTATTATTGTATGTTATATACATATACACATGAAATATACCTATACGTAACTCTGTAACTGTTCTTTCGGCTATCCTCTACCTGTGGCTGTACCTCTCTACCTCTACCTACTACCTTTATTAGCTGCTTTCCTGCTTATATGAAAATTAAAATGCGAAAATTGGGTGTACACATTAATGGTAAGTGCAAATTGATAGATTTTTTATCTGTCGCTCTCATACTGACTGTGTCTGATAGTCTGACGAGGCGAATACATTCAACGTTCATTATAATTACATATTCACTATATTGATTTCTTTTTTTGAAATACTCATACTCGTTACTCATTTTTTTACGATTACTCTGTGAATTTTGTAAAAGTACTCATTTGCCTTGAGTACTTCTCATATAAGTACTCATACTCGAACACTTATGAGTACTATTTGAAGTTACTCATAGTGAAGTACTCATGAGTACTTAATTGCAGTACTCTGCCCAGCTCTGCCTGAGCTAGTCAAAATGCTATATGATCATGTTTCCTGACAGATGACCGATATTCCAATTGAATCAGTCAATTCAAGCTAATCAATCTACGTGAATCCACATGGTGTGACGCATTGATAACAATGAATTGTTATCTTCAAACTATTTTCTTCCACTTATCTTGTCATCGTATACCTCTTATGAACCCAATTTAATAAATGAGAGCATCTTCGATTGGTAAAATCAGTATTATATAAAAATGAGCCGTATCGTAATTGTTTTCGCCTGTGTTCTCGTATCACAATTTGTCTTTGGAGATAACCTATCAAAGGAAAGTTTTGAAATACGAAAAGGATAATGCAATCATGCTATAGCAACCGACATAGTGTTCCTGGATCATGTCCATTTATTTGCCTTCCCATTCATTAGCAGAAATGGAACGGTGAGTATTCAGAATGTATTTGAATTAGTCAGGTGTAACTTTTCGACATGAAATCGGTGAAAACTATAATTTTGAAAATGCCGAACGCTGCGCTGTGTGAAAACTGAAATCAATTATTCGGACATATCGTTAATGGGATTTTTTAAAATTTAAATTCCAATATTTTTAAAGGAATATTGAAGTAAGAAATATCAGTAATAAAAATGTTAAGCTCCAAATAAATTTAATTCTTCACACAACATTTTCAGAATGAAACCATTCAGTATTTTGCGATTTCGATATTATTCAAAATCATATCTTTTCTCCATCCATTTCATAATGGAAGGTGGCCAATTTCTCACACATGAGAAGGGGTTATTGAAAAGTATCTTCATTTACAATTTTTCGCAAATATATTGTTTTTCTAACTCACTTCCATGTTGGAAAATAACCAATTGTTCATTGAAAAGATGGAGAGGTCAGGAAGGTACTATGTCGGCCTCGAATTAGCACTTTTCTGACCTCCTATTCTTCTACGATGTAGACGTCATCCTGCTCATTCAGGAGTGTTGAAATCTCCGGTAACATATACACAGCCACGCAGAGAAAAAGAAAACAAGCTAACCCCAGACTCGAAATTACACACTTCTTCAGTATAAATGGAAAAGAAAAAATATGATTACTCAGTTTCTCCCTTAGAAATCTCCAACCCCTTCAATAACTGTGCGACCTCACACATGAAAGGTCACCATTTCATCAACCATTTTGTAAACTGCAGTATGAATATTTTTATACAGTATGAATGAAATTAATGAGGAATCATAATTACTACATTTTTTGTGATCTTGATGTAGTTTGCGACGCCTACTAGACACAATTTTTTTTGGGAATGATACATTATTTACTTACACCTTTTGATATCGAATGCGAATGTTAACTTGATCATTGATAGCAATCCTCATTAAAACTAAGGTGTTCATTTATTGAGTGTCATTGATTCAGATTTCCATTGTTTATATTCTTCATAATTGACTTTATTGAAACCTGTCAAAAAACTCATCAAATCCCGAAATTGAATCAAAACAAGAGAATTGAAATGCGCTGTACTATCAATGATATGAATTTGAAGTGACAGAATGGAGTAATGATGAACTGAAGCTTGTCAAAAAATGTTAGTAGGTTAGTAGAATAATAACTTTAGTTGGATAATTAATATTCACATGACGTTCGAATTTTTTCAAAACAGTGGTTTTCACCGGATCTGTCATGAAATCTTGAACCAAAATCTCCTGGTTTTGTGTGCGTACAACTCCAACTCTCACTTGTTTTTTTACAGTCCCATTGGCATGGCGACCAGACAATTTTCTGTATACTGGCATTGAGTACTTTGGATAAGTCCCAAAATTCAACAGTTTCTATCAAGGAGGGAGGCGTGAATCACACTTTTGTTACTCTGGAATTTCATTCGGCTGTAGGCCATGGTTTGGAATACAACGTCCAAGTTT
This sequence comes from Zygogramma bicolorata, assembly GCA_032362365.1. Taxonomy (NCBI): domain Eukaryota; kingdom Metazoa; phylum Arthropoda; class Insecta; order Coleoptera; family Chrysomelidae; genus Zygogramma; species Zygogramma bicolorata. The sequence continues at coordinate 274,101 of JAVJAQ010002135.1, read as the reverse complement.
ACGCAAAATTAAAGTGAATATATAAAGATTCCATTCATGCAATAAAATAATGTTTCATTAGGTAATGATTTTTTTTTGATCCATATAATTGTTTTCAATATTCTATAACTATACCTCACTGTCGCAAAGAAAGAGCTCCGCATTCTGGAATGTTTTAATGTTCGTGTTTTCCATGTTTTTTTGAAAAAGACGGTTCTGTTTTTGAATGTATAAAAGCGCAAAATGATGGAAAAATAACTCAGATCCGCTCTGTCAAAAATTGGAAAGACAAACTCCCCAATAAATAAGTAATATTCTAATCATGATCGATGGTTTCAACTCGAATAGCTGAACAGCAATTTGAATACTATGCATTCTCATCTGAGCGTAGCCGCTTAAGAATCAACTTTGAAGAAATTTTGAAAAGATAACTCAGGGAATATTTTGTTTGTGAAAACATCCTGCCTGTCGTTGAACATTGGGTTTGGAATCAATCAAGCAAAACAGGCCACCTGAGCTAGTCAAAATGCTATATGATCATGTTTTCTGACAGATGACCGATATTCCAATTGAATCAGTCAATTCAAGCTGATCAATCTACGTGAATTCACATGGTATGACGCATTGATATCAATGAATTTTTATCTTCAAACTATATTCTTCCACTTATCTTGTCATCGTATACCTCTTATGAACCCAATTTAATAAATGAGAACATCTTCGATTGGTAAAATCAGTATTATATAAAAATGAGCCGTATCGTTATTGTTTTCGCCTGTGTTCTCGTATCACAGTTAGTCTTTGGAGATAACCTATCAAAGGAAAGTTTTGAAATACGAAAAGGAAAATGCAATCATGCTTTAGCAACCGACATAGTGTTCCTGGATCATATCCGTTTATTTGCCTTCCCATTCATTAGCAGAAGTGGAACGGTGAGTATTCAGAATTTATTTGAATTAGTCAGGTGCAACTTTTTGACATGAATTCGGTGAAAACTATATTTTTAAAAATTCGAACGCTGCGCTGTGGGAAAATGAATTTGATTATTCGGACTGAACCTCAATGGAATTACTTTGAAATTTTGAATATTCCACTAGTACAATCATTAAAAACATTGTAATCAATCGAAATATTAAAATTTCTACAGTGTCAGAGACAATAAGGTTTGGCGAAAGGGATAGGGAAGTTCGAAATACTAGTAATAAAAATTTCAAGCTCCAAATGAATACAATTTTTCACACAACATTTTCTGAATGAAATCATTCAGTATTTTGCGATTTTGATATAATTCAAAATCACATCTTTTTTCCAACTATTTTCTGTTGGAAGGTGACCAATTTCTCATACAGAAGAAGGGGATATTGGGAAGAATCTCCATTTAAAATTTTTGGCGAATATATATTTATTTCTTACTCACTTCCATGTTGGAAAGTTTCCAACTGTTTATTGAAAAAAATGAAAATATCAGGGAGGTACTTCGTCGGCCTCGGATTAGCACTTTTCTGACCTTCTATTCTTCTATAATGTTGACGTCATTCTGCTCATTGGAATTCAGGAATGTTGAAAGCCCCGCCAACGTTTACACAGCCACGTAGAGAAAAAAATAGGTGACTCTAGACTCGAAATTACACACTTTTTCAGTATAAATTGAAAAGAGAACATATAAGTAGGTACTCAGTTTTTCCCTTAGAAATCTCCAACCTCTTCACTATCTGTGCGACATCAAACATGAAAGAATACCATTTCATCAACCATTTTGTAAACTGCAGTATGAATCTTCTTATATTCGGCACACAGTTCACTTACTTCTGTTCTAGAAAATGCCGCTGTGAATGATCCTAACATTCTTTATTTGTAGCAAATCTCGTGAAACAGCTGAGATTTTCAGATATGATTTTACATGTCAACGGATCCATAAATATCAAGCAATATGTTGACGATTTCGACACCCACTTTGATGAATGAAATTACCAAGGAATCATAAATACGAAATTTTTTGTGATCTTGATGTAGTTTGTCTATTTGCGATGCCTACAAGACACAATTTTTTTTTCGAATGATACATTATTTACTTCACCTTTTGATATTGAATAAGAATATTAACTTGATCATTAATAGCAATCCTCATTAAACATAAGGTGTTCATTTATTGAATTTGATTGATTCAGATTTCCATTGTCTATATTCTTTATTTTTAACTTTATTGAAACCTGTCAAAAACCCATCAGATCCCGAAATCAAATCAAAACAATAAAATCTAAACAAGAATATTGAAATGCGCTGCACTACCAATGATATGAATTCGAAGTGGCAGAATGGAGTGATAATGAACTATAGCTTCCAAAAAAATCTTAGTAGGTTAGTAGAATAATAACTTTAGTTGGATAATTAATATTCACATGACGTTCGAATTTTTTCAAAGCAGTGGTTTTCACAGGATCTGTCATGAAATCTTGAACAAAAATTCCCTGATTTTGTGTGCGCACATCTCCAACTCTCACTTGTTTTTTTACAGTCCCATTGGCATGGCGACCAGACAATTTTCTGTATACTGGCATTGAGTACTTTGGATAAGTCCCAAAATTCAACAGTTTCTATCAAGGAGGGAGGCGTGAATCACACTTTTATTACACTGGAATTTCATTCTGCTGTAGGCCATGGTTTGGAATACAACGTTCAGGTCTACGCTAAACTAAAATGAATATATCATAAAGTTTCCATTCATGCATTATCCCTGAAAAATATTCCCTTATACGTTATACATGGAAATCTCCAATAAAATCATGTCTATTAGGTAATGATCTTTTTCAAATCATCTTTCGAACAATCTGTTCATGATCTTTTTTATGAAAATCCATATAATTGTTTTCGATATTCCCTAAACTATACTTGACTGTCACAAATAAAAAGCTTCGCATTTTGGAGTGTTTCACTAGTCGTGCTTTCCATGTTTTTCCAAAAAGATGATTCTGTTTTTGTCTGCATAAAAGCTCATAATGATTGAAAAATAACTATGATGAACGATGTTTTCAACTCGAATAGTTGAAAACAGCAATTTGAATACAATACTTTCTTATCTGCGCGTTGCCGCTCGAGAATCAGGTAAAAAATCCTTGAAATATTTTCCAATATTGCCAGAGATTATTCTAGGAATATTCTGTCTGTGAAAACATGCTGCTTATAGAACACTGATTTTGGCAAAATGAGACACAACCTAATATTTTCATTAGTGTTCGCTGTTGTCTTACTAGTCTAAGAGCTGGCAACGTTTTCGAGAGAGAATTTTAGGTGGGTCAGTTTTCAGATATGTTATCTCTCTCACTCTCCCGGACGTCATACGGGCGATCTGGCAGGCGGTAGTGGTTGCGTTCATCAGTGCGCATCGTACCTATGCAGGTAAAAAATCAATTTTTCAAATAATTTCAAGCAGCCTTTTTTTTATTATTATTTTTGTTGACTTTTTTGCAACATGAATTTATTATTGCCAGGCATTCTCATAGTTGTTTAAACTATGCCAAGCGCTGATTTTGAATTAAAAAAAAATTGTTTTTCAAAATACTTTAGTATGGTTGTAATTTATACAGTATGTCCTTCAACACATTCGCGGACAGTGTCTGCATTTACAGTCATTTGTGAAGCGATGTCTAGGGACAGGACTGCATATGCAGACACAATAATTCAATTAAAAACTGTTACGAAAGATGAGATGCAAAAGTTTATTGGCCTTTGCCTACTGCAAGGTCAGACTGGTGTTCCATCTATCCGATTGGCATTTTCGTATAATCCCCTATATTATCATCCATTATTTTTGGCTACTATGTCGGGCAGAAGATTCGAACAAATTTTACGGTCTTTCAACTGTACCGACGATGCTGATGAAAGTAGACTTGGTAAAGAAAATGGATTAGTGACGAAATTATTATCAAATTTCCAAAAAGCATATGCACCTGATTAAAATCTCTCGCTTGGTGAATATCTTCTGTTAAACCGAGGTAGACTCCTCTTCCGGCAATAAATGAAAGGAAAAAAGGCGAAGTATGGTATAAAGTTTTTCTAGCTTTGCTCACCGAATGGTTACGTACACAACATGGAAATATATCAAAGAAAGGCTCAGAATTCAAATCTATCTCTCTCTAAAACAACTGATTTAGTTCTGAAACTGATGCAGCCTTACTTGGGAAAAGGTCAACATTTAGTAATGGATAATTTTTACAACAGTGTTGATCTTTGTAACAAGTTGTTAGAACTGAGAACACATTCAACTGGGACACTCCGTGAAAATAAAAAAAATAATCCCAAAGATATGATTTCCAAAAAGTTGGCGAAAAATAAACATATGGGCAAGAAAAGGACATACTTATGTAGAAAAATGGAAAGACAAACGCGAAGTTTTATGCATCACAACGAAATATCATCCATAAATGGTTACTGTTCACAATAGAAATGGACGGATGGAACTAAAACCAAAAGCTATAGGTGAATATAACGAATTTGTGGGGGAGTTGATCGCAATGATCAACTTGTGTCATACTATTCAAGTCCAAGAAAAACACTTCGTTGGTACAAAAAGGTAATTTTTCACCTTATCGACATAACTTTGGTGAATAGTTTCATACTATTTCGTGAAATCCAAAACAAGATTAATGTTGACCATTATATTAATTTAGTATAACAATAAATCATTATTTTGGTACCGTATTAATTCACTAATTACTTCAATAATTTTTAATTTTTTCACTGTAAGGTATTCAACAATTATTTCGAGAACAAGCAAAATAATACCACATCACTTTTCACTGTTAGATCGGCCTGAATGATGCTTCAACAGTCGAATAGTTACTTGGCAAATTAATTTTGGAATTTTAGATACTTAAAGAACATCTTGTATAAATTACAACTATACTAAAGTATTTTGAAAACATTTTTTTTTCTAATTCAAGGCCAGCGCTTGGCATAGTTTGAACCACTATGAAAATACCTGGTAATAATAAATTCATGTTGCAAAAAAGTCAACAAAAATAATAAAAAAAGCTTCTTAAAATTATTTAAAAAATTGATTTTTCACTTGCACAGGTACGATGTGCACTGATGAACGCAACCACTACCGCCTGCCAGATCGCCCGTATGACATCCGGGAGAGTGAGAGAGATAACATATCTGAAAACTGGCCTACCTAAAATTCTTGTTTTTCCGACGTTGCTAGCTCTCATACTATTAGTCCAGTCTATGACCAGTTTCCCGTGTATTCATCCCATACAGCACCGATTCGCATGAAAATTTTGGATTCAGGATCTACATACACTCTTTTTCAAAATCTACCCTGTGCCGAGGGTTGCTTTCTCCCTGGGGGTGGATGCCACCCCTTCTTGGGGGTGAAAAAATTTTCATTGGAAATAAGTGCGGAAATCAATAGATTGACTAATTCTAAGCACTTTTTGTTCTATGAAGTTTTTTCTGAAAAGCAATACTTTTCGACTTATTCACGAGTGAAATTGTCGGTTTTCAGTCAAAAAAACACGTTTCTTGATCCTTTTTCGCGAATAACTGGAAAATAATGCATCTAATCAAAAAACCTGTAGAGAGCAAAATTATAGCTTCTGAAAAAACAAAGGCGATTGTTCATTTGTGATGTATGCAAACCCACTACAAACTGAATAATTGCTTGTTGAAAGTCGATTGGTATTTTCAAACGCCAAAATGGAAAGTTTCTACGTACAATAACCAAAAACCAATGCATTTTTCGGGAAAAATTAGTGGAACTTTTTTTGAAGTCCTTTCAAAAATCATTCATTTTGATTATTTATAAAAGTTTCTAGCATTCAAACTGACCGAGGTATGAAGGAAATAATGTTGAATCCTATTTTTTCCATGAAAAAAAATTGTGAATAACTCATCCTCTCTTCCCCCCCCCCTCCCTTTGTGAAAAATCGTTGCCTAGTTGACTTATCTGTATATATACATATTTAATATACATATAGTTCCACTAGACCTGAAATATAGTTACTGTTACTATGTGTATTCTTCAATATAGTAATGTACATACTCTAATTTCTACAAAAATTGTTTTTGTTTTTTTCCCATAACTCGCTTAGTCTTCAAGCAATCAAATCCACCAAAAAAGTATTTTGTAGCTTATTTCAAGAGCTATAAGCTCATTCACATTATTTTTCGTTTCAGATTGGATTTTTGAAAAGGTTCATGCTGAAATGGCTCAAAAAAGGTACTTTGCGCGAACCCTCACAATATTTAACTGGCCATATCTTACTCTATTTTCATCCTGCAGAAAAAAATGAAACACTGAAATTTCCAGAGGAGAATAGCCTTCAGTTCTGTACTCTAGGAAATTTTGCATGTGATCAATACTTTTCGAGTTATTTCGAAGAAATGGTGATTTTTCGCTGAATCACGTATATGATTTTTTCTCTTCAATCTCAATTTTTTCCGAAACTACGTACTTTCAATTGATGAAAAACTCAGAACTCATCATGAGAACATGAATAAAGTGAATTATGGAGTAACAACAATTTTTTTCAAAGGGGGGAGAAGAGAGGATGAGTTATTCACAATTTTTTTTTCAACGAAAAAATAGGATTCAACATTATTTCCTTCATACCTCGGTCAGTTTTGATGCTAGGAACTTTTATGAATAACAAAAATGAAGGATTTTTAAAGGACTTCAGAAAAGGTTCAATTAGTTTTTCCCGAAAAATGCAATGGTTTCTGGTTATTGTACGTAGAAACTTTCCATTTTGTCGTTTGAAAATACCAATCAACTTTCAACAAGCAATTATTCAGTTTGTAGTGGGTTTGCATACATCACAAATGAACAATCGCCTTTGTTTTTTCGAAAGCTATAATTTTGCTCTCCACAGGTTTTTCGATTAGATGCATTATTTTCCAGTTATTCGCGAAAAAGGATCGGAAAACGTGTTTTTTTTGACTGAAAACCGACAATTTCACTCGTGAATAAGTCGAAAAGTATTGCTTTTCAGAAAAAACTTCTTCGAACAAAAAGTGCTTAGAATTATTCAATCTATTGATTTCCGCACATATTTCCAATGAAAATTTTTTCACCCCCAAGAAGGGGTGGCATCCACCCCCAGGGAGAAAGCAACCCTCGGCGCGGGGTAGATTTTGGAATAGAGGGTAAGTAGAACCTATATCCAAATTTTCATACGAATCGGTGCTGTATGGGATAAATACACAGTTTACACTTTTTTCACCGTCATAGACTGGAGTATATACAGTTTGTCCTCGGAGATGAAGAACCAAACAAACAATTCGAGCTACGAGAAGAAAATTGCAAATAAGCTATTGCTGGAAACTTGGTATTCATAGACCGGGTCCATTTGGGTGGTCCGTTTACGGACCGCGAAAGGTCGAAACGTGGACCGCTCCAAATATTGTATTATATACCAAGTACATATAAAAATTCAAGGATGAGGTATACCATACCATACCATACCATTATCAATTGAAATAACACAAATAAAATCTATTTTGGTGCGTATTCTATTTAAAGTTGCCTAGTTAACCTGTTATACCCACTACTGATAAGTTTCCTATATAGCCTGTGTATGTGCGAATCAGACTGACGCGATTTAAATATTTTCAAGTTTCTGTTATGTACACGAAACATCCATAGATTGAACTTCGTACAATTTTTCCGGAAATATGTGCGGAATCATTTCACAGCGTACCTACCTTAATTCAGCGTGTTTGCTCCTGTTTTGCTTTGTTGAAACAAGCACGAACGCATATCGAAATCGATAGTGGGAGAGTGAAAAAGCACTGAAAGCAGACTGCATCATCAGTCGCAGCACAAACCACGAAGTAATCGGACATTTGTTTTGTGATATTTGTCTTTTCGTTCGTTTGATAAAAAATCTTTCTGTACCTACGTTGATATGAATCCTGAAAACGAAAAGTCGACAGTGGAAATTGACGGTTTTGGCAGAATGAATTGAATAATATTGTTTCACGCTGCCTGATAGGCCTCAAGCGGTTCCAGTGTGCCTTATATGCAATAAAACCGTCGCTATTGTTGAAAGTGGAAATGTGAAGCGACACTACGAAACAACTCATCAGCTATTGTACGTTGGTAGTAGTAACGTCACTTTTTGAAGGAAAAAAGACTTCTCTGCAATTCAAAGTATTCCATTATCAGCGAGAAGTAATACACGAAGAACTGAAATTTCAGTTGCGGACATTAAAAACACTCTTCTTGAACTTCTGCAAAGGACACCTTGCTACGCCATAGCCCTTGATTAAGATGCCTAGAAACCCCGCTGAAAAATTTTGAAATGAACTTGGCGAAAACCGATTGCTTGATTTGTGAGATTATAAAAACTTCAGATCGCTATTGTAGATGGCGATCAGTCGTATACCATATGAAGCTTAATTTTCAATGAAGGAATGTGCAAACGACAATACCCCAAGTAGCACATCATATTGGCTGAACCCCGAGTTCAGATTGGTCCAATATAGATACATCGTAAGTGAAAAATTGATGTTGAACTAATATTAATCAATATTGAGAAAACGATATCTCATTATGAATATTGGCTCAATATTGAAAATAAATTTCAACTGCATTTTGTAAGGTTCAATATTGATAATATATGGGTTTGATAACTCATTACCAATATCTGAATTACCATATCAGGTGATAATGAATAATATCAGTTTAACAACATAGATATTTCAATATTGTCTGCATAATTTGTATATACTCGATTTTCAACATCGAAATTTAATGTATATTCGACATTGTTTGGGAGCGTAGATTGAAATATTGTATTATCACATTAGGTGGCATATCGGCATGATACTGCAATAAAGATATGCGAATTCTGATATTGCTCGAATATTGTTTTAACAGTAAAATGAAAATATTCAAATAGTCATTTTAGAATCACAGCCTGAAAAGGGGTATCGGGATTTTGAAAGTGATCACTTGATGTATTCAAACATATATCAATATCGGTAACGCAATATTCATCACGAATTATTCCTAACAAAATTTGGAAAAATTGAAATATGGTCATTTGGTGGATTTCAATACCAGAAAATTACGTCCAGAACAATTTGCACAGCAAGTTTGATATTCCAAATCGCCATCACATAAGACGTGATCCTTCAGTGTTTTTTCGAATATATTTCATTGTTACTCGAGTTTCTAACATTTTAATGTTGTCTCGAACATAACTAACTTGAAGTCACCACATCTATATACCACCCAACTCCTTCTAAAAAACAAGTCCCTCCATGCCGTAGAGTGTATAGTGGTCGACAAAAATATTTCTCTTCTGAAGGTCGTGAGTTCAAGCCCCGCAGCAGCCAGAGTTTTTTCCAGGTTAATATTCGGTAAGTTGATGTAGATGAGTGAAATTTTCAAGTTGACCATTCGATAAAAATGATATGTATAATCTCGAATATTATAAAAAATAAATAATTAGTGACATCAATCGAATGTTAATTTTTCGTCGATATATCATTAACAATATTGTACCAATATAGTTGAAACGATATATCCTTACATTGCTTTCGAATGTTGATCTAATATCGCCGAATGTTCACATTTTTTTTGTGGCCAATATGATATCTACAATATAAGGTGAATATTCCCGTAATATTTAACCAATATTGGTCTAATATGTTTGTGCTACTTGGGACGCTGTTCCACCCAACTTTCATTCATGCAAATAATGAATGAACTCATTTGAAAACTCATTTAAATATTTATTATAAAAAAATGAGAAAATATGCTCGAAAATGAACTGACATTGAATAGCTGACGAGAAATACAAAAAAAACACCAAAAACTATATATTGCTAACCAGCAGGATTGTCGAGATGGAGATGTGCTCCGTTCTCAAAAATGTTCTGGAACCGTTTCTGAAGAGTGATCAATGAATACTGACTGATTTACTGAATACCGATTCTTGATATTAATAATATCATATGCTGAGGTTGCAAGTTTGCTCAGGTCACCGTAAGTACTAAGATGAAATGCCTAGCACGCATCCGTGCAAGTTTGCGAATTCGGCGATTGTTTTATATTCCTATATCCTGTAATCATATCAATTTGATGTCTATGAACTTGGAGTATCAAAATATGGGATTGTAAATACTGAGTGTTTCTGTTTTAGAATATTGAAGTTCATGTAAATTCATGTATTTGTTTGATTGGATTTGAATAAATTAATGACAACGTTCCATATTTGACAATACCGTGTTCATTATTTTTTCCTGTAGTTTTTTTGAAAGCATTTTTTTTCTTTCTGTAAGTTCTATTATCAGTGTACTTGTACCAGAAATGATAAGGATTTTGAACGATTCAAGGAATACAGATAACACTATCAGCAGATTTAGCAGAACACTTATATGATTATGATTATTTTTTTGACATGGTGTAGTACCTTTGAACCCTTCAGTACTATTTTTATATCTGTATTGGCACAATTTTTCGATTCGAAAAAACATCACTGGCCCCCATGAAACTTACCCATCTTGAAGACCTCGAATGAGGATATCGAACTGCATACATTCTAACGACTCATAATCAATTTCTGTCACATTTATCCAAAGGTAGATAATGTTTATCATTTTTCGGTGGGTAATTTCATTTTGAAGGAGAATCTATAAATTTACTCCGATTTTTAATGTCGAGTTTAAGGAAGTAGGAAGGGCGGGAATATCAAAAGTACAAGAGTAATCGCAACTGAGATATCAAGGAGGGGGAGAAAAATCATAACGACCAAAGATCTCTTACGTTTCCACATTCTGCGCGATGGAAGATGTTAAGGAACAGTTTATTTGTTGGAATTCTTCGACGAAAATGGAAACAGATACATTTTTTGCTCCGTTCGTAGATCAAATTTACATAGACTGAGGAAGAACATTTGCTGTCAGTTCACAGTTCAATTGGTCAACCTGTTTTGTCCAGCATTCGACAATTACCTTCAGATACTAGATTTTTTCTACTGAAGATAATAACTTTCTTTTAGAAACGCGCGTCGAGCTTGAGTAATTTCAAATCATAGTTGGGTCGTATTAGAATAACTCAGGGGTAGATTCTGCCTGTCGTAGAAAGCGACTAAAAGGATAACCTAGGTGGAAATGGTCTTACCATCGCCCAGCGAGATACCACCATACCAACTTTATGTGCTGTGAAGTGTTAATTCACGTTTTAGTATGTGGTTGATATATCCGGTTTCATCACTACTACTGAAAATATATGGATGAACTTCTGAGGTCTTGGGGAATCACTTTCGATGAATCCAGAATGATTGAACAGCGATGAAAAATGGCATTGTCACAATCTGATTCTCGAAATATGACCATCGTTGAGTTCCGAAATAGCACACAAAAGTAGTATATTATTTCAGAAAATTATAATTCTCAGAAAGTTATATTTCCAAGTACCACTCGACCTGAATTTTCGCTCAGAAAAATCATAAGAAAATTAGCGATTTGAAATGGATTGTTATCTGCCTTTCGTGGAAGTTGTCTGATTTTATCTTCCTCTCGAGTCTCCGAAGTACTTCAGCCTCTTGGAATTGATGCCAGTCATTTTTTTCTGGATTCAGAGTTGGTTCTGCCTACTCAGGGTGTGCGAGATTTTCAAATAAGAATATTTTCATAAGAAGGAATCAAAACCGCGATAAATTATGCATATGATTAATTTTCGTCCGGTTCAATTTTCGCTATTTTAAGAAAAAGTTCCAAAAGATATTGTGATGGTTTTTCAATGTATTTTCGAATTATCTAACTGGTGTTCTGATTTATCAACAGATGAATGAACCGCATCAGAGCAAATACCAGAAAATGGATCCATATGACTCTTTCAAACTTTGTGATGTGAACAATATCTTGCTCGTATCTGTTTGAACGGAATCTTTATAATGACCATTGTATTTTCAAATATAACATATTGATATAAACATTCTTTATTGCCGTCATGAAACAACAAATCATTTCCTAGGGAAACAAACATGCATAAAATCCTGGAGAGTTGACAGATATGCTTTTGTTCAGCCAATTCCTCTCGATCTGAGAAATCGATGTGTGAGCTTTCATTTTTTGGTAGTTTATGACGCGAATGCAATTTTTTCAAAATGCAATTCGCTCACAAGTGAATTTCGACAACAACGCGACGGTCTTATTGGCTGAGCTCTGGATATTCCGTTTACCAATAGAAATCATGAGTGAACAACATTTGCGTATACGATGCGCCTTATAGAAGGTTAGACCCTCACGAGCAAGTTCGACACTTCGGTTTGAAGTAGTGTAAATTTGACTGCGTTTGGAAGTTCCAATTAACTCAATTAAATATTCTAAATATCACATTTATTTTTGTTCACGTAATTTTTTTATTTTGTATGTTTTCGCCTATTCACCATTACTCTTTCTTGCTACTGTTGAGTCACGTTTCTTCACCTCCAGTTACTTCTATTAGTAAGCATTTTGCATTATTTGTGGTGTTAAAAGTGCCGAATCTAATATCCACCTCCAAAATATATTAAGTACCTACCGCAGGTAATATCATTTCTTAGTGTCAGAAAATATATGATACTTCCAACACAAATTTCGAATATAGAAGATAGTTTTTCAAATCCCAGAATCGAAATTGATGTCATTTGATAATAGAACGCGGGATTATTCTGACAAAGATGAAAACAAACTCCACCTTCAATGACTTTTCTCATTGTTTACTTGGGTAGAAGTCATATTTGTGTTATCCACTGATTTTTTTCCAGAATTTGGCAGTTCAACATATTTTTTACAGCATTGGTATCAATTTTCTTCTCCTAAAGATGCTAACATTGTTGGCGAAAAGCGCGTCGAGTCCAAAAATATCACTTTGGTGTTAAGGCAATGGATCTCTAGAAGTTTCAATTGTTACGTGCCTAGTAGAAAAGCATGCAAAAACAATAATTTCAAATCATGAAATGAGAGTTCCTTCAGGCGAGTGTTTTCGAATGCCTACAACCTACAAAGATGCGGGCAGGCGGGCAGGAAATGTAACGTTGCTTAGTAGATTCATGAAGTGCGCCTCTGTTGGCAATCTCTCGAAGGAATTTATTTAGTTAAAATTGTTCAAATTCGAGAATGCGAGAGATCGAGACTTACGATTTTCCAAGAATGAGTCACAACGCACCAAGGTTTTCATGCAGCTCAAAACTGACAGAAAACAAGTTTGTCGAAATAAGAAATACAAATTAGAATGTTATGCTTCAAAAAAATTTTAAATCGCGTTGTATGTCAAAAAAACGTCAAAGTCAATCGACACCATCCTAGAAGTCTGCGTTTTAGTATCGTCACTCTCAGTTGGAGTGAAATAAGCGCCATCCGCGCCTTCGGTGGTTGTTGAACACAAGCTTCCGAATTCCATGAGTCTGTTACATTTCTGAGTTCATTTTTGTATTTTGTGAAAGTATATTTTCTCCATAAAATATCACAAGGCACTGAAATATACTACTTAAAAGGCACCCTGTATTGAGTTTTGATTTACGTTCCGTGATGTAACTGTGCTTGTGAGTGAAGTCAATGGTTGAGGGAGACTGTTCTTCTGAGTATCATTTCAAACCATAAACATAACAACTAATGGACTGGCCTTTATGACAGCCTTCCATATAACACGATGCCAAATACATTAAAGACAAAAAACATATGCGCATTGAAATGGTATTGAAAAGGACAGAATGATAATTCTATACTTGAATTACTCTATCTTTCTCAACCTCTCTTTATCTGCTACATTGAAGAAGGGATTCGCTTAGAGGTTATAGCACATAATACTCAACTATACATATTCGGTGAAAGCAACGCCTTCCCGAGGAGCACCAATAGGAGCGTTCTAAAATCAGTGTATTTTTCTATTTTTGGTATATATTGTCAGATTTCTCAGTGTACATGAAGGTGCCAAAGTTTGATCAAGGTCATATATTTTTGGGATGATTGTGTTATGTTACTGTAAGATGCCTAGGACACCCTGGTGTATCTAGTGATTCGATATTGTTTAGAATTTCTTGGGGTAGAACAATTGATCATTACAAAAGCTTTCCAATTTTTGTATAGGGGGCATTATATGAGCATTTTCGAAAATCTGTCAAATGACAGATTTATCAGATTGACGTAACTTTGAGGTTTATTGTTGTCAATGGAAACTATCTGAATTATTTCTTCGCACTCAACAGTGTTTAAAAGTCTATATGAGTAGAATAAGTTTTGAAGTTATTACAAGTACTTTTTCACGATGTGTAGAAGATTTTTCATTTTGTGTGGACAGTCAAAATCTGGGGATCCAGATATTCGTCTTTATTCAGTACCTAAGGTGAGTACAAAACAAATCGCCCCAAAAAATAACATGTAGCGTCGTAGCTAATTTTATTCGTTTCAGCTTGAGCGAAAGTCTTATATCGAGGAGGAAACATCTATAGCTCTTATCAATGAGATATTGACAACAGAATTTTGTTTAAATGAAGGAAATAACGATGTGATACGTATTTTGAACCATTGCATAAGTGTTACAAACTGATATAAAAACACTAAAAACTTGTAGAGGTACCAGGTGACAGTGACAGAATTGACAGGTTGTCAACGGTAGGTTTCCACGTTACATGCACGTTATCTGAAACGCATTTGATTGGCTGTCATGGCTGTCAAAATCTCAGTAGTCAAATAATAAACAGTAGTTGCACGTTTCTCTCTAGTGAAAATTTAGCTTCATATGATATATGACTGATCGCCATCTACAATAGAGATCTGAAGTTGTTATGATCTCAAAAATCAAGCAACCGGTTTTCGCCAAGTTTATCCCAGAATTATTAGGTATAAGTAGATACAACAGGGTTTCCTAGGCATCTTAGGTTACTGTTTCGCTTCTGTATATAGTAATCAAGTATTCTATGGTTATACTTGAAGTATTCTATCTTGCTCACTCCGCAGTCCTCTCTCTCTTAGGGTCAGTCCATTTGTTGTAATGTCTATGTTTCGAACCAAGGCAGATGTGTCATGGTTTGACATATCATGTCATCTCTGAAGTCAATACTTATTTTTCATGTTTTTGTTATTTGCGTCAAGATGCTTCGAGAAAGCGAATGACTAACTATTCGAGGTAAATCTATATAACTGGAAATAAGTTTGAATACAATACATCCTTATCTTTGATCAGCACTTTTATTATTATCGCGTACCTACTTGAGATATAAATATAAAGGAGGATGTCTGGAACCAACTATTCAATGAGAACGAAGAATAAACACATACTTTTTTTTGCAAGGAGAAATCAGTGATCGAACAAAATGAGTCGTCTTCTGGTTGTTGTTTTGGCTTGCGTACTCGTCCTGAAGATCGTATATGGAAATGAATCCGACCCAAAGGAACAATTCGAATTACGTGAAGGAAACTGCAGCAAAGCACTTTTGGGCGATTTGGTTTTCCAAGATCATGTTCATTTGACGAGGCTGCCATTCGTTAAGAGAAACACAACGGTAAGTATCCTCAAATAATGTATTCGCCAGTTTCTTATATTTTGTGATCAGTAGGACCAACGAATGAAAAGGTGTGTTTCTGATATTGTGCAAAACACAAGGTTGATCATGCCTCATCCATAATAGATAACTTCTCTCTTCCTTATTGGACGTATTATTTATGGTGAATATGGTATAAATCGGTTTTAGATAATTCTGATATACTGAGTTGAGTTCTGAGGCTCACCTTTTGCTGTTTTTATCAATGTTATCGTATCTTGTTTACAATTTCCATGATAAATAATTCGTACATTTATGCCAGGGCCTTTTTCAATGTGAAATGATATTGTATATACATTTCTAAGATCTTTTTGTTTTTTATTCCATGAACTCTCTATATCTGAAATGTGTCAGTTATATTATTAGATGGTTGTGTAACTATCACTTCAATCATTTTATCTACATTGATTTCCTTTTTATACCTATAACTTCGTGGTCCCCTCAATTTTCTTCAAATATTCCAGTGGTTGCTCTAGAATCTACAGATAAGTCTGTATTCACCTATAATTATAATAAGTCTCCCTGGTGCTTTTAGTTATTTCTGGATTTTTTTTCGATTTTCGAGTTTTCTAATTTACGAATATATATTTCAAGCCCACAGAAGATACGGTATGAAAATTCCATGCCAAAACAGTTTTCAAAACTAAAATTGCATTGGTGATCCTGCCCGCTTGGACATTTAGAACCATAGGAAAAATTTCGTTAATTTCACTCGCTCTTCAAATATTTTCTTTCTATATACAAGCAAATGACATGAAATGATTAATGATTTCCCGAATCTCAATAGTTTTTATATTCTCCAATGCCAAATGTGAATTCGGTATTGATATAGAGGGAGTATGTACTGTGGAATGGTGCACCATATTGGATCTATTCAAATTAGACAAAAAGTCGTACAGTTTACTATTAAGCAATTATTATCAGTAAGAGTCGTACACGAAAGTATAGTATATTGTGTTGAATATTGATTAACAGTGAGTTTCGACCTGTTGAATTCAGTGTTATCAACATCAATCTTTTATTACTCAACAAAATTAAAAAGAAATGTCATTGATATAAATCCGAAGATTATCGAGAAATACAGTAATTTTTTCCCATAGGATTTTTAATGTTGTCACAAGCATCTGGAATAATTTTAAATATTGAATTAAAATGGCCGATACTTGCTGAAAATCCATATTCAACCAAAAGTATCACAGTTTCTACTAACAGTTGGTAACGAATCATAGAGGAAATTGTGATATTTTTGTTAATTTGGAAAAATCAGGTTTTTGCAATGAACAATTTATTGTTGATAATTTCTGACTGATTGATTTGAACTACCGAAGAAATTATTTGATAGGAAATAACCTAATATAATTTTATAATTTTCCCAGCTAGAACAAAATAAACAATTATTATTTTTTTATAATTCTGCCTAGCTTGACTCATTACATTTTCATATTTTCCACAAAAACTATCAATTATCTCTACGAATGCAAACTTCTTATCATTTCTCATAGTTTTTCATTCATTTCCTTTGAATTCTTTGGTGAATCAATGTCATACTTGTATACACGATTTATTTTTTCCAGACCTCCTGGCACGGTGATCAGAAAATATACTGTATATTGGCACTAAGTGTAAAAGAGGCGTCCAAAGGTTCCACTGTGCTCATAAAAGAAGGAGGGCTCAACCATACATACGTTACACTAGAATTCCATTCTACGAAAAACCACGGTTTGGAATACAACGTCCAAGTCTATGGCAAACAAGGAAGATAATGAGCTTTATTTATATGTCAATGTGAATCTGTAATATATACTTTCAATTTGTATACTAATTTTTATTGATCCAGGAAAGTGTGAAAAATATACGACGTTTTGTAACTGATAATTCTTCATTAAACATTGGAACTATCTACTTTTACTCCCACTGCTATAAGTGGTATTTTATTCACCAGGTAGGAAAAGTCTAATATTCCTTGACGACTGTGAAGAATGCAACACAAGAGTCCAGGAATGTGGCTTTCTCTACGAGGTTACCATACTATTTCTCCACAAATTGTTTAGAATATAGGCAGAAGAAAACTGACACACGTAGGATTTGAACCATCCACTTCCGGCCTGTGAACTAACATTTTTAGTTATAATTACTTTAATCTTACCTTCGATCAGGTCGGCGACCTTTCTGAAAGAAGGCTAGATTACGTAATTTTTACCTTGTGATTACCAATGTGGGGAAAAAATTCGAAGTAATTTGGACGTCAAAAATTGGAATATTTGGACATTTAGTTTAGTAGGTAGTAGGGTAGTAGGGTAAAAATAGGTAATTTTGACATGAAATTGGTCAGAAATAAGTAAATATCAAGATTAAATCAACCTTTCTGTTACCAATTATTCCCTTGGACTAATGAGTAAACAAAGAGAGGTTTCTTTATATGAATAGCATACATATATACATATTATCTCTACCTCAACTTCTCATAATTTGGTTGCCACAACGAATCAGTTATGGTCTACATAAAATGCTGACAATAAGTATGGGAATATAAAAATTATTGCCATACGGTAGTTACATGCTCTCTCCTCAACAATATTCTCCTTGCGGCGCGAAATTTTCTGTAAAATGATGGTTCTTACCTTCATAAAATTCACGGGCCTCTTTATGCGATTTAATTCAAAAATAATTTAGATTGATTGCACATGTTCGAATTTTTTCTCCAAAAAAACACTCTTTTAGCAAAGTTATGGTTTTAAAATGTCATATGCAGCCATTATGCAGAAATAAATCGTCAGAATAAACTAAAATTCAATATATTATCGATATTTATTGATGGGTAAAACAGATATTCTAATTAAATATGGCGTAATTTTCGAAATGTACCTGTAAGTCAATATTCTTCTTCTTACGGTATGAAATCAAGTTAATAATTGAACTATTAGACCTGTTAAATAACCTTTATATTCCCTGACCGTAACGGCTTATATCTAGTCACATTTAGGTAAATATTCAACAAGAGAGAATACCATCACATTCATTGGGTTATGATGACATTTGCTTCGTAAATTATACCCTAAATAATACCAGAATTCAAACCGCCCCAATCCTTGCGACGCGACGGTTGGGTCATTTTTGAAGGAGAAAATAGGTAATTTCTCACATGTTTCTTGCTCTAAAGTGGCTTATGGAATTTTAAGGGGATTTACTGGTGATTACTTCCCGGTAATTAACCAAGGTTGCTACTTATAAATTATTTATAATTTGAAGTTAAATATTCAAGGCCTGTACTACCAGTATTATCCTTTTTTCAGACATTTCTCCCGGCATGTGGAATAACTGTCATAAAATGTTAGTTGGGAAGCCATAGCACTAGCCATCAGCCATTAGTATATTTCAAAGTTCTCAACAAATATTCAGTTGTTCAAAGTTTCTTCGTGGATTTCATTCCGATAATGTTGAAGTTGAAGTTGAAGTGGTCTATAACTATAACTATATATATTGTTAGCTATGATTCTAAACTAATATTCACTTGAGAATTCGAACCCCCTCTAGAAAAAGAAAAGAAGTTCAAGTCAAACTTACGCTGCAAATTTGGGTTAAAATCCCAATAACATGTCACAAAAATTCAAATGAAATATATGATAATATCACCGAAGCACCACTGGATGGGTCTTATAAAACGGACCAACCAACTTACTGTTACGATGTTCAAAATTGGATATCACAATATTTTTCAATAAGTTATCTCACGACACCGAAACTTCAGCAAAAATTATTACAACAATGGAATAATTTCTAACTCCCTCAAAAACTGTAATAACATTATATTTGAATATTTGAGAATATTACCGACGCTTTTCCAAAAGATGTTTCAACAGGAATGTAAGTAACTTCCAGAAATGTTGTCTGAAAAAGGATACCTATCACAATATTGTGATTCACGATAATATCACCGAAACTTCATTTGGGAATGTTTCAGTAAGAAGAAAAAAAGTACCCACTTCAATGTTTCTCCAATGAATGATCTTCAATAACTCTCAACAATATTTCAGAAATGGTAATCGAATTCGACCTACAGCAATATTTTGCAAGGTTCTGTGCCACCAATCTGAGACCGAATATTTCCCTCGTATATAAAATGTCCCATAAGAGCAATGCAATTATCGAAAACTTATAGCGGTAATTGCATTGTGTCAAGTCACCATAACAACACATTTGAAACCGTATCGCTAGACGTCAGTAAACAACACAAATAAATGTCAGACTTCAAAAATAGAAAAACATTTCGCGTTTTGGTGAGTGCTCCATACAATCTACAGAGGGAAATAAATGAACAAAAAATAACATTTCCTTGAAAATCTCTTTATTCGTGAAATATTCCAATGAATTACATTCTTGCATAAGAATGACCAGATAATTTTGCATTCAAGCGTGATATCTAATACTATTTTTTTGGAATAACCCTCGAACATTGACAAATGCTCAAAAATTTCACAACTTTCTCGAGTTTTTTTGGAGTTTTCTGTGTTCTTATCCTACCACGATCTGGAAAAATTAGAATTAATATTGAAATCTATACAAGTGTAGGAGGGTAGAATTATATCTACTCCGACAAGTTGCTCCGTAAATCAAAAACAATAATAGTTTTTTGAAAGGCAAAATTTAGTCAAACGACTGATTTAATTTGTTTTATTCAAAAGGAACAGTTTTTGATTTACGCAGCAACTTGTCGGGGTACATAGAATTCTACCCTTCCACATTTGTATATATTCCAATATAACGTAATACTTATATTTTCAGATTGTGATAGGTTAGAAACCCAGAAAACTGCGAAGGAAAATACCATCCACCACAAAACAATGACTTTCAAACAAAACTTTCTCGGGCTTGTTGGCTCATAGGCAAGCAAAAGCCTTCGAAATCTGTTACAATTTTTTGTCGAAAGATTATCAATATTCTGTCACCACTTTCTGTAAAAAGATGCATTGTATAACTCTTATAAAAATGCACTCGATATCAGTTGTAGGTGCTAGAGAGAAATTAATCAAATATGAAATTAAGAAGAAAATTGATAAGTGAAACGCGTTCATCCCAAAATAACTTCTAGTTCCCAAACTTTTTTGAGGTTCCTATCATGAAAACCCTGAATAACACTAAATGAAGTTTCATCAATTATTCTAAAAACATGTTGATTTATTTTTCAGATATTTTGCCGTACAAAGTAGAAAGCGAAAAGGTCACACGAGAGTTTCTGCAGAAAGTTATCGACGTTCTCTTGGACCACGTGAAGGCTACGAATGATCGCAATGAGAAAATCCTTGATTTCCACCATCCCGAAGATATGATCAAACTGCTGGACCTCAGAGTGCCTGAGCATGGTGTTTCGCTTCAACAGCTGGTGCACGATTGTGCTACCACTCTCAAGTACCAAGTGAAGACGGGTGAGTTTCGATTTGAAATTCTCCATCAGATTCATTTCGGTAATTCAAGATCAGTACTGAACAATTTGGAAAACAGGAATTCTGGTAGATATCATTAGCCAGAACTGTATCAAGAATTCAATAATGGTAACACTTCGAATTTGAACTGAACGATACCTGATGAAAATCCATATTGACTACTTAAATACTTGAAATACTTATACAGTTTCTTTCAAGATTTTCGCCATGATGAGGTTCACAAAACCAGCAAAAATGATATAGATTCCTCTTCAATGTTATATTTATATTTTGGAAAGGTTGGTTCGTCCGAATTAAATTTTGGTCTGAACATCTTAACTAAAATTCATTGCTACTATTTATGTCACGTAGTACTCAGTATTTGGGCAAGGATCAATTTACAGGAGAGAAAATATTCAAAAGGGGTGAATCGTTCAACTCTATTTGATGATTCATCAGGAATTGGGAATTTTCGAATTTGTCAATTTCCATACTTTACAAGAGTTCAAGTTTGGAATCTTTCTCTTGGAAATGAAGGATTTCATATTCATGATAAGACTCATCTTTCTCTGTTGGCAGATGTGTTGTGCATGCTGAATGTGTTAATATATTCGTGTACAGAGCATGATCCCATGTAAATTTATATACACTCCTGATCTCCCTGACAAAACACTTTTTTCTTCATTGTTTCCGGTGGAACCAACTCTCCAGGATGTAAATAGATCTTTCAAGAGTAATTAATCGTTTTTTGTTTCGTTTTGTATAGCGAAAGACATGTTGCGGTTTTATATGTCTCATGATAGTGAAAATCCTACAAGGAACTGTATGAATAGGGTTTTTCCTATTTGTTTCCTTATTGTCACAGGAACATCATTTCCTGAAATTCACAACCTTCAAGCATTTGAAATAATATAGTCCAATTTCTGGAAAGAAAGTATTCTTGTTAACAAAGCAGTATATTGGAACTGGAAATATCGCACAAAATGAAAATTGTATTTTAATTGTCAAATAAGTATAACAGTCATTTTTAGCAAGATGAGGTGGTAGTAGTTTGAAAATTGTTTTTACCCACACAGGCAAAAAGTACTGTTATCTAATTAGTGATTGAGCAATGAAAACGCAATAATGAAGTATGATATAAAATCATTTAGCAGTGATGATGACAAGAGTCGTCCGAGACTGACAAAAGACTCCGGCGTAAACTGATATATCTCTGAGAACATTTGAAACATCGTTCTGAAACTATATGGCCAATTGGTCATTACAAACGAACATAATGGAATAGTTGAACATTTATAGGAAAGGCAGGAACACGTATGTATACATTCCTAACGAATCGAATCATTATCCACAACATGAAATGGCAGCACTGCAATTTCTCGTCCATAGGTTGACAACAAAGAAAAAAAACAGGACAATAAAAATATATATCAAGTACTTAGCTGAAGTGAACGGTTTCAACTCAGAAATAGTTAGGGAGATAATTAGAACATGTGAATTTAGGAAAACCTTCCGTAAATCTTCGACTTTTTGAAAATATGAGAGTGGTAAAAAGTTTATTGTAATCCCATATGAACCTCAGTGCACTAGACGACTGGAACAGATGTGCGATAAAGTAAATATGAAATTTGCTTGAAAAAATT
Source organism: Zygogramma bicolorata (assembly GCA_032362365.1). Taxonomy (NCBI): domain Eukaryota; kingdom Metazoa; phylum Arthropoda; class Insecta; order Coleoptera; family Chrysomelidae; genus Zygogramma; species Zygogramma bicolorata. The sequence goes on along the minus strand of JAVJAQ010002135.1, from coordinate 251,523 downwards.
CTCATGAATTACAACAGCTTTGTTATCCAACAGATAAGGTAGAACACACAGAAAAGTCAGGAATTCACGAAATCAGTTGTCAAGATGGCAAAAATAACTACATTGGCCAGAGCCAAAAACCCGTTTCGAAGAGAATTATGCTCACATGAGAAACTGAAGGGTCGAGAAGACAAGTTATGCATGTATTATACATATAAACATTCCTCTCGATCACTTTAGAAAAAAAAATCCGTTACGTTGTTTCTAAGATCTAAGCATACATAAGGATAGACAGACAACGGCGAGCAATTTTGTTTTATACTATCATTCATAGTAGTTTATAGAGATATAGGTAGTCAAGCATATGGAAATATCATTTGAAGGGTTGGATAACACAGTTTTCATTTTAGATGCATGCCTTTTCATTTGTTTTTTTTATGGACGTCGTAACCTGAATCACTATATAATAATACTTTTCAGAGTAGTAGACTTCGTCGTGAATTGTCAAGTAAACGGAAATATCTATATTATATTGTAAATGGGGTAACAAAAACGCTTCAAATCATTTTTACACAGGCATCGACTCTATGAAAAATGATAGCGTTGTTTATAGAGATATAGTTAGTCAACCATATGGAAATTAAATTCGAAATGATGATACTAAGGGTAGATTGCTCTTGTGAATTCGTTTCCAAGTCATGTCTTCACTTTCGTTTTTCTTATGGATGTCGTAGCCTGAATCACACATTTTTCTTACGCTATAAATGACACGTTTAAATTTCCACAAAATTTATTGTCTTCGCGACATGTTTCGATACACTGTATCTTTATCAAGCGATGTCTTTAAACACTCAAGTGTTTAAATACTACTGATTTGTTGATCCAACGTTTCAAAGACATCGCTTGATAAAGATACAGTGTATCGAAACATGTCGCGAAGACAATAAATTTTGTGGAAATTTAATCGTGTCTACCTTGTAGCGTAATAACTATGGATTTCCATCAAGTAAAGGCCACCGCAATCCGAAAAAAAAAACACATTTTTCTGATTACTTATACACAATGCCAAGAGATGGCAATTAATTCAGAAACAGAAGTGGCATTTTTGGTCAATGTCCTAGATCATTCATCTTATCTTAATGCTCAAACTACCATTTCCTCCATATGCTTTTATCGTCAACTCTATTTTGAAGCTTCATTAGCTTTCTTTCAACATTTCAATTGGACTAACTGACATATTATAAAAACCTGCACCTATTTCACCTCCCAAAGAAGGAAATTTTGTCGTGCATTGTCAAGTAGATGGAAATATTGACATTATACTGTAGATGGAGTAACGAAAACGCCTCTAATCGTTTTTACACGGGCATTGACTAACTATATCTCTATAAATAATGACGATACTATCTAGTAATTGTCAGTGGGAATCGTACAGGAAACTGCAATATCGTCTGCCTCAATTATTTATCACTAAAAACCCGTTCGGATATACCAATAATATAAACGGACCTGAGACCGAGCAACATAGGACAGCATTCCTTCATTATTTGCATTTCAGATGAGTGATCACTCAATTCCACATTGATAGTTCTTTATCCGCGAGAAATAAAAGAATAATCGGATTGATTTTATATTCTAGTGCCAATTCTTCAAAAGATAAACTGGTTTGCGTTAACGAACAAAGAACCAAGCGATATTTTCTGAAATACTGATTTGTTGATCCGACGTTTTTGAATTTCCAATTAGCATCATCGTACAAATTTCCAGTCTCTTCCAGTACATACTTCGCTATGCTTCGTTATTGAAATTGAACAAATATTCATTTCGAAAGAAAGAATCACACTCGATATTTGTTTCTGTTGATAGCTGCTGCGTTTCTTCATTTTGTGCTATCAACATTAAATCATTTCGGTGCTGAATATTATCCAGGGGACAAAAAATATCAAACCTGTTGAAAACACCACTTCGCTTCAGGTACGCTCCTGATAAATCTGTAGAGTGGAGTATCTGTTCTACAAATTTTAATTTATGGTACCTCATCCAAAAACAATAAATTGATAAATATAATGAATGAATATAATGAAGCTCTTGGTTCCTTCTTATTATGACTTGGTTCCTTTTTGAAAAACGAGATGTCACCGATTTCACGTTTCTGATTGTTAGGTATGTATGTGGCTTTCAAAATGGAACCAAGTTCCTTGGTTCATTTTCAGATAATGAAACAAGAATAATAAAGAAGAACCAAAATGAAATTCTATCAAACTTCATAATAAATCAATTGAATAGTTGTTATTCTAATCCATATATGATTTCATCATACCGCTATTCACTCAATAATAGGGGGGCCCAAGAGGGGATTTCGGGATTTACTAAAGCGCGGCAGATTTATATACAGGGGGATACCTTGTACCCGGTTAAGTACGTTCACCATATATGAGCTCTATACATATTTCCGCCCTTCAAGGATAAATGATTAATTAAAATTGACTATCTGAAATTCTCGAGCGCGTCAGATTAAGGTAGGGTGAGTTAGTTACATCCTGAAACGTGTATATTCCACTAATCTGACAATTCGAGAGTGACCTCATTCTCGACATTCTCGAGCGTGGCAAATTTTTTTTATTTTGAAGAAAATAATTCAAGAATTACAAAAAATATATAATCCGACGATGCCTATATTCCCCTCTCCGCGTTTCTATTTCTTTCTCACTCTTTCTTTATCTATTTCTCTCTCACTCCGTCCCCACTCTGATTTCTGTCGCCATGACGTCATGATAGTTGAAAAAAAACAGACTCGTTCGTGGCATGATATTGTTCACAACGAATATTCAACGTTTTAAAATTTTAAAAATGTAATTGCTTAAGATTATTTCCTTATAAATACAAGTATTTTACTTAAAATAAACATACACTTTTCATTTGCATGCTTTTTCACAAGCTTTTCAATTAATTAAGTTCAATGATTCAATAAAATAATAAAAAAAAATCAAAAAAAAATCAAATTGACAGAATAGGCGAATCCCTCCAGATAATCGTCAGATTATGATACTGTAACGTCTAGGGCGTTAAGATGAAGCATGTATATCTTAATCTGACGCGCTTCTGTATTTCAAAATAACGAATTTTTTATTCATATTCCAGTAACGGCCGCGAGTCTGCGTCACATCCAAACCGTCAGATTATCATCTAAGAGCATTTTTTAGGTTCACTTAACATACCCTCAGAAAATCTGACGCGCTCGAGGAAAAAAATTTCTTTTTCATTTTCAACCATCACGTACGTCCACCCCCATCATGGAACCAATCAAATCAACATACGTACATTTTTAAAAATATGTAGGACATAGATGATATCAATATCTGACTCGCTCGAGTATGTCCATGCAATACTTTTTACAATTTTGGAAATCTTTAGTCGCTTCCCCCACCGATGAAAAGGTATACATTACACATTTTTTTAATCATCTAAGCTTCGCAACCCAATAGGTCTCTTTGACGCTCGAGTAAATCCCGATTTAGCATCGTGGGCTCTCCAACTACAATAAAATGAAAACAAAAATTAATTTCATTGCTATGAGCTCTTTTTCGATCAAAACAGAAAAACTCAAATATCTTACCCTTATGATTCGGCGATTGGTTCTTGTTCGTCAACATTATCCAACTGTAATAGCTATATCCCAAAACATATATTCCCAAAGGATTGATTCACCTAAGATGGCTATATATTGGTGTTTCTACTCCATATAAAAGATTTTCAGCAAATTAGATGACCGATCTGGCCTACTTGATCAAGAATTGATGACGTAGACCGTAGTAATAACTCAGAAAATTCGCCAGGTACCGTCACTATCGCAGTTGAGATGACAGTCATGTGCACGTCCTTTGTTGCGAATTCTGGTCTATGTGCTGAAAAAATTAGTTGATTGTTGATATTTTCTTTTGAGCAATATAATATTGTGATCTCAATTCAAAAGCTCGGTTTAGATGTAGCATCACAATTCAGCCGAATATTATTCATGTTAATGCGTGTGAGCGAATAGGAGTGATAGTCCAAGATCCCAGAGCAATCAGACATAACTTATTTTCACACGGATGAAACCTGAAGTTTTCAGTAGCGTCTCGTGTGCCTTGAATACCTACGCGCTTTGTGGAACTTGCCGAGTGACACCTGGGCAGGTACCAGGTGAGAAAGGTAACTAAAAATAAGAATTATTTTACTTAAATTCACATGGCTGATTTTTATATATGTCATGTAGAATATTATTTTAAAGTAATATCATAAGTGTCAGACACTTTTGATGGACCAGAGCTTTTATCAGACGCTTCTAAGCTACCCAAAAAATAAATGAACTTTACTTATTTTCACATGTCTGATTTTTTAATATGTTATTGAAGTATTTATTTAAAAGTTATATTCAATCAGTAAGACAAATTAGAGTGACCAAACATCCCCTAAGACAAAAATTATTCAGCCAGAAGTATGAGGGCGAGAGTACTATGCATGCGCTTCAGAGTGAATGAAACGTCCATAATAACTCGGTTTCCCTTCTCAAACTCACCATCTGTTTCAATCTACTGTGTATGTGCTGTTTGTGTGTAATATAACTTATAGTATACAGTATAGTCAGTGTTGTTTTTTAAGGCACAATTGTGCCAAAAGGGGCACTATGGTAAGCACTTTGAGAAATTGGTCGAAAACGGGCACAATTTTAAGATTCCGTATTTTCGTGGTTCCGTGGTCATTTTCACTTGTCTAAATTCTCCTGTTTCCTGTTAGTATGAAATTTAAAAATTATGATTTCTATGCAATATATACATGATTTCTCAACGTTCAGATTTGTAAACATTAAAAAATGGAGCTTCATGTTGTATTTGATATGCAATTGATGGAATTCCGCAGGTTTCTGGGGCCAAAATTGCCTCCTTTGGGGCTTTGGACAAACCGTCTACTTTTTGCGAGGACAAACGCTAACTCGAATGTGACTCAAGTGGCAATTTTTCATATTTATAATATATTATTGAATATATTTATATTTTTACGATGAAGAAAAACCCAAAGTCGTCTCCACAATTTAATATTTGAAAGGTGTTCAGTACGGTGATTCAGTACATGTTTTGAACCTACATAGGTTCATCATCAGCTGAATTTACATTGAATTCTACAATAAAGGAAGAGTAATATAATATTAGTTGATAAATGAAGTATAAAATTTACTTACATGGAGATGAAAAAAATAGCAAATTCACATGGTGAAGTTCAAAAGGATATAAAAAATTTGGTTGTGTTAGGTTATTTTTCTAATATTGCATATTGGGCATAAGGGCTCCAAGCCCCCCAATCTTTAATGTATTTATGGTGTTAGGGATGTCCCAAATTCCCCTAATATCAAATTAATCATAATTGTCACTACCAAATTTTTTATGTCCTTTTGAACTTCACCATGTGAATTTGCTATTTTTTTCATCTCCATGTAAGTAAATTTCATACTTCATTTATCAACTAATATTATGTTACTCTTCCTTTATTGTAGAATTCAATGTAAATTCAGCTGATGATGAACCTATGTAGGTTCGAAACATGTACTGAATCACCGTACTGAACACCTTTCAAATATTAAATTGTGGAGACGACTTTGAGTTTTTCTGCATCGTAAAAATATAAATATATTCAATAATATATTATAAATATGAAAAATTGCCACTTGAGTCACATTCGAGTTAGCGTTTGTCCTCGCAAAAAGTAGACGGTTTGTCCAAAGCCCCAAAGGAGGCAATTTTGGCCCCAGAAACCTGCGGAATTCCATCAATTGCATATCAAATACAACATGAAGCTCCATTTTTTGATGTTTACCAATCTGAACGTTGAGAAATCATGTATATATTGCATAGAAATCATAATTTTTAAATTTCATACTAACAGGAAACAGGATTGTTGAGGAAAATGAAATGAAAAGTGAGAATTTAGACAAGTGAAAATGACCACGGAACCACGAAAATACGGAATCTTAAAATTGTGCCCGTTTTCGACCAATTTCTCAAAGTGCTTACCATAGTGCCCCTTTTGGCACAATTGTGCCTTAAAAAACAACACTGACTATACTGTATACTATAAGTTATATTACACACAAACAGCACATACACAGTAGATTGAAACAGATGGTGAGTTTGAGAAGGGAAACCGAGTTATTATGGACGTTTCATTCACTCTGAAGCGCATGCATAGTACTCTCGCCCTCATACTTCTGGCTGAATAATTTTTGTCTTAGGGGATGTTTGGTCACTCTAATTTGTCTTACTGATTGAATATAACTTTTAAATAAATACTTCAATAACATATTAAAAAATCAGACATGTGAAAATAAGTAAAGTTCATTTATTTTTTGGGTAGCTTAAAAGCGTCTGATAAAAGCTCTGGTCCATCAAAAGTGTCTGACACTTATGATATTACTTTAAAATAATATTCTACATGACATATATAAAAATCAGCCATGTGAATTTAAGTAAAATAATTCTTATTTTCAGTTACCTTTCTCACCTGGTACCTGCCCAGGTGTCACTCGGCAAGTTCCACAAAGCGCGTAGGTATTCAAGGCACACGAGACGCTACTGAAAACTTCAGGTTTCATCCGTGTGAAAATAAGTTATGTCTGATTGCTCTGGGATCTTACTCTATGAGAATTGTGATCAAATTTTATGAATGAGTGAAGCGAGAAAATGCCATTTTTTCTGGTGAGTGAAATTATTATTATTTCTTATAATCTTCTGGGTTGAACTGCATTTATAGAATATTCAGAACGCGTGCACACTCTAGAATGTTGTTTTCAGCAAACTTCTCTTGTGTTTTTTTTATGATCACTACAAATTTTTCAAATGGTTATTGAATATACTAGAACGTGAGATTATTCTTGGAGGTAGGTCATTGAAGATGAAGTTCGTTTTCATCAATTGTCAGATTGATCTTGCGCTCTATTCTCTGTTCTAACCAAAAGTGGTCTGCATTGGCAACAACGTGTTCCATGGATCGAGTGATCTCGAAAATTTTTAGAAATTTTAACCACAAGCGCACCCTCAAGGCGTAATTTCGAACAACTACACCCTGTCTACAGGTTTGTCTGAAACAATAACGCAACTCTGAAAGCGTCAGTATATAGCCATCTTAGATCCACCGATAGGGGTACAAATCACAGTTCCATTCAAACTCCTCCTATTTGTACTCCCAGCAGTCGTACTCCACAAGTGAATTAATGAAATGAGACAAGTCGTCAGATCTCGCCGACAGGGTAAATATTTCCTAAACAGTCCTGCAGGAGATAATAATTGAATCAGTGGCAGATATCTGCGGGTGAGCTATTAACAGCCTATTGAGCTCGATGGGGAGCCGCTGGCTGAAGGGCTGATATTGTAGCGACTTCAGACACTTCCTGCGAGGGAATGCGTTTCCTGCAAAAAAGGGTCCAGGGCGGAAAAGATGGAATGTGTCGCGCATATGGAGGGCTATCTATCGTTTTATCTCAAGTCGTTTCAGGGGAGATATTCAGAGGTTTGATATCAATTCAACCGATGAACTAACCGAAAATGTCACATAGATCTGATCTTCATTGTCTGTGGGTTTACATTAAATGAAGAATTTTGAATGTAGAAGGCAATCATAGAAACTCAGAGGTGAAAGTGATGATTGAAAAAATGCTTGGCTTGGAAATATCATTAGTCGTTCTGGGTTTGGATCAACAACATTCGAAAACGGTATTCAATCGAAAGAAAACATTGTTGATGATAAAAAGTATTATTTATTCATCTTTCACTTTTAATTATAGTAAAAGAAGAAAATTTGCTCAATGAGGATATGAACGTTTGAATTTTGGTTTTATAATAAGACGAGGATAGTAACATGTGAGCTCATATATTTCTAGAGTCATATATAACTTTCATCCAAGTAACAATAGTTATTGGGAAAATATAATAGTCCTTTTGGAAATTATTCCGTGTGCAAAATGTGGAACTGTTCAACTCCTATGCTGGAGTCTATATCAATACTTATAGACATGTCTCTATTAATATCACAATCTAAGCAATCAATTGCTTTACTGATTATGACCAAACTACAATACTAGCTTCGGCAGCCTATTTCGCCTTCGAGTTACTGGTATATGAAATACTCTCCTCACAATTCGGTCAGGGTGTTGATAAAACTCCTTACAATTCAAGTCAAACGGCTCGAAGATGGCGTGGGATCTGATCGAGCAGTGCCGATTGACCTATGGAATGTAAGGAGTTTTATTAACAGCCGGACCAAATTGTGAGACGAGTATTTCATATACCAGTAATTCGAGAGCTGTACATACTCTCAATTCGTGAGGGGATTGATTGGTTGAATTGAGTTATTGATAGAGACATGTCTATAGGTTCTGGATGATGACTCCACCATGAAAGTCGAAACGTCGTACAGTTCAACATTTTGCACATGGAATAATTTCCAGGAAGATTATTTTCTATATTTCACTGTCCGTGAAAACATTCATTTTAGCAATAGCTATTGGGATTCATCTGAATTTGATGAAAGGTATATACTCCAGTAAAGGAAGTAAAAAGTGGCTGGGCTAATTCGAGACCAATTGCAGATACTTGGAGTAACTTGAATTTTGTTATGAAAGGTGCTCAGTATCCGAGTAAACAACTTCCGTTACGTGGAAAAAGCGCGGGGGGTGGTGGGGGTGGAACTCATTGCGGAGGGGGTTAAAAACAAAAATAATGAAACCAATCGATAAATTATCATTTTTCAACATGAAAACATCGAGTGCAATTTTTCATAAAAATGCACCCCTCTCGAGTAATAGCGCAAGTAAAAGTGTGATTTTTGCAAAAAAATTTAAAAGTTTTTAAAGTTCTTTTGAATTCACTGAAAATTATATATTACTTATATGAAGTATTTTAGTTGACAAATAAAGTGGTTTTTGTTTTATTTTTGTACGAATAATATTAAAGGAGATATGACATGGCAAAAATGGTTGCTTGACGAAAAATGAAGAAACCGGATCGTTCTGGCGTAAATATCTCGAAAAATATAACTTTTACAAAACATGAACCCTATCATTTTGCAAGATGATAAAATCGGGAAAATTTTGAGACCAACCAGAACCGTTTAAAATAAGAAGAAAAAAAGTTATGGGCAAAATAATTTTTTTTCAAAAATTTTTAGTTCCAATTTTTTAGCGCCATATGGGCTAAGGTGCTTGGAAAAAAAAATCCTCTGTTGAAAAGTCAGAACACTCCTTCTTCAATATGTTCAGCCATTTTTGGCCCTATCGGGTAATTATTGTTTATGTTTTAGCCTGCTAAAGTTGGGTAAAATCGTGTATTTTTTAAAACATTTTCAGTTTTTGGCCAGCAGCGTGAACATTATTCATTTTGAACAGCCAAATTTTTCAGCATTTATTCCAGGATAGTTGTTTTTCAATTTTTTCTTATAATTTTTCATCTGTAAGCAAATTTGTCCGTTTAAAATTGCCTATTTTATGTTTATAACGGTGAATGCTCTTTTTTGTCGGGCGAAATAAAAAAAATTGGCCCATCCAATTCAGATGTTGCATATGACATCAAATTTTGGCGATAACCTTAGCTTCAAAATGGTTCCTGGTACATCCCGTTATCATTAGCCAAAAAAAAGTTATGGCCAAAAAACCTTTTTTTTCCATCAATCACATAAAATTTTTATAGTTAATCCATTGGGACCCTCTATTTGTATGTTTTATGAACATTTTTCGTGCAGTACTGTATGTTTAGATGATAAGCCAATTGAATTCTGCTGTCAAATTTCAAATCATAATATTAAAAAAAAAAGGGTAGTTTTCACGGTTTACAGGGTGTTTCAGAAATTTCTGACATTAAAATCGTAATCAGTGACCCAAAAAACCCCCCGTTAACTTATTTCACGAAAATTCATTTAATATTGCCCGAGATATTAATTATTTATCAATTTTGGGCCAAAAAAACAGTTTGGCCAAGTTTTACAGCGTTTTGGAGCTTTGCCCAGTAACCAAACTTGTTTACTCCGATACTTGATACCTTTTTTGACAAATTCCAAAAAAAATTAAGTTGATCTGAGTGGTCTCGAATTAGTCCTTCATTTTACTAAAAAAATTACTTCCTTTACTGGAGTAATATGGAGGTTTTTTAGTTGAATTGATTCAAGTCAGTCACATAATCGGTAAATCAGTTTGAACTGATAAGAATAAAAGGAAATGAAAGGAATAAAGCAATTGGAGTCTTGATCCCTTTATTTTCATGATTATGACCTTTTAGTGAGACGCACGATGTTCACAGAACTATCTGATATCATTCCTTCAGGAAAATTTCAATATCTGGAGATTTGTCATCAATGTCATCCCTCATTGGACAATGTATTTATAAGGACTCCATCATAGAATTTATGACCAATGAGCAAATAAGGTAGGTCTAATCCGCTTTTAACAAAAGACAGTTGAATGAGTTTTGTGAGAACCGAACAACTTTTATTGAAGCTACTATTACTGTCGGTGACATGATACCCTGAGGGTGTGATAAAATTAAAATGTTCTTTGGCAAAATCTGCGAGAAAAACAGACCCAAACCTTCAAGATCTAACACTTATTTCGTTAATTATTTCGCAATAAGGATTTCGACTTATTTTTGTTCATTGAATTAATTGAAACAAATCCACTAGAAAAATACGACAGTAAAATTAGTTTCAAAATAAGCAAAATATGAACTTCAAGAATTCGAAGTCAAACAAAGAGAGTCATAGTAATTTAAGTCGTCACACAACGATTAACTCTCATTCAGGAGTGAGATGCAGATAGTAAAATTTAAGATGTGATATCTTCTTCAGAAATATTTTTTACTGATATAGTTCAGCGAATTCAACATAACATTTCTATTTAGAGAATTCGATAACAGTCAACATCCTTTTTTTTCGAATGCCAATTATTCCAAAGTAAATTCTTCGAATGGACACTGGCACTGCATTTGTGAATGCAATCATTCTGTTCATCACATAGGTATCTGAATACATGTTAGCTCAAATGAAATAAGTTGATATGCATTGAAATCTTCCCAAAACAATTCGTTCAGGACGTAAAACACCTACTTCCTTGGATAATACTACCAATTTCGATGAATTATATCAGTCAGATGGCAATGGAGGGTTCTTCACAGAATAATTTCCCGCATATGATTTTGACGATATAAATGCTTAAGTTAGTTTTTGATTATTGGGATGGAGACACTTACAGGTTTAAAACAGTAAATGATACAAACTTATTAATCTAATTAAATCACTTTGATAAATCAGATTCTGATCCATGAAATGGTTTGGGATTCGACACGTGCTAAGTTCTTGTATTGGAATCATCTAAATTTTCCAACTCACAAACCACTCTCGAAAAGACTTTCCTCACCTTGCGTGAAATGAATCGAATGAAACTTGAGGAGTACCATAAGTTGAAATAATTTCCTTTAAAAATATAGTCTTGACACTCCCTGACATATCTCAAAACATCCTCATTTCTGGCCAATAAAACTGTTCTGCTACTTTTTTCGTGGTTTCAAAATACCATAACTTTGCATAAGTTGAAATATTATGAGGATAAAAAATTAGTTTTTTGTCTCTGATTGAGAGGTACAATTTCCACTCAGGATTATTTGTTTTGAAAGTATACTTGTCCTTAATCATCCGCCGAGGATATTTTTCAGGAATTTCAAAAATTCGATTTTTTGAATGAATGTACCAAGGCTTCAAGTTCATAAATACCTGAAATATTGATTTGAACTTCGACTTGCAGAGGCTATGACTTTCTCTTCTCCGCCTGGAATCTGAGTATCTACCGCTGCTAATCTTTTACCATTCGCATCTCAGTGAATACAAAATACTAATGAAAAATCAGGGGCTGTCAAAATGAGTGTATACATGTTTATATATGAGTAATATATTTGTAAACGTGTTTGCTGAAAACTTCACTTTGAATTACTTAGAGCAACACCCCCCTAACACTTCCTCAGTCGATAGCCATTTGTCTTTCATCCACGTATAGTAGTTTTCACAATAAATGGTATTGACTGAAGGATTATAATAAAACCAATTAGACCCTTAAGTTGTAATATCCGAGATGCACATCATAAATGTAAAAGGACCGGTAATTCAGGTAATTTTGTTTCTCAGAGAGGGATTGTAAATATTAAGGACTCTTGTGTTGATTATCACGAAGATACGACAGCAGAGCTTCTTGAAGATTGGTTTAAAAATTGTCTGTTACCCAACATTCCGCCAAACAGCGTTATAGTAATGGACAACGCAAGCTATCATAGTCGACAATTGCAAAAAATTCCTGGCTCAAAGAATACGAAATTGTAGATTCAAAACTTCATGGCTGCAAATGACATATATTTTGAGGAAAATTATACAAAAAAAAGAACTTTTACAAGTGCTGCAGTCATTTTCTTGAAAAAAAACGTATGTTTGTGATACAGTTGCAGAAGAATTGGGACATACAGTGTTACGACTACCTCCCTACTACTGCGTGTTCAATCCCATAGAGCTTATGTGGCACCAACATAAATCGAGCGTGCGCGGAAAAAATACTTCTCCGACTTTTAGTGGTAGTGTGGTAGAATTAATTAGGAACTGTATGAATGACATTCCTACCGAGAGTTGGAAAAGTTCTGTTAGTCATATTATAAATGTTGAAAACTCGTACCTTTCTGTAAAATCAATTGCGCCAATTATAATTAATTTAGATGAGGATAGCGATAGCGACACTGAACTAAATATAGAATAGAATTGTAACATTTAAATAAATGAAAAATACTATACTGTAAGAAATAATCCAATTCAACCAACGAGCATTCTCTGAGACCTAGAAATAATCGGAAAGGTAAACAACACATACCCTGCAACTGGGGAATCATTATCTCGTTTATATCTGTTATTCTCAAAGTTATCAATAGTAAATCAATATTTGGAATATTCTGTCACATAATAATAATATATCATTTACCAGGTAGAAAAAACCTAACATTCCTGGATGACTGTGAATTTTGCTGTTTGGCTAAGTCGGAGCGCAAGATGAGACTTAGCAACATTGAGTCCAGGAATGTAGCTTTTCCTGCGAGGTAACCATACTATTTTTTCGCAAATCGTTAAAAATTCGACAGATATCACTCAATTTTTTAAGAAAATCACGAATAATTTCATTCACAAATAGATGGTACTTTGGAATTGATAATAGAGTTACTTGGGTTAGTATGGAAACTGTTTTCAATCATTTGGAACACCAACAACTGTAAAGAATCATCATTTCTCTGCAGTAAGGAAATCTGGATTTTTCATTTGAGAAATTTTCTCAGGAATGTGAATATTTTCAAGCCACTTACGAAAAATATTATTTAATCACAGTAAAATATAATTTCTTCACAGTAAGTAAATATCAGACTGAATTTACTGACCATATTCATTGCCAATATCGTTGACAATCTGTGGATGTATTTGGTCAGGAAGATAATTTTCTAGGCTAAGAACATTCCAAAATCTATATTCGCTGAACATTACAAAGATATCGTATGAGCCTGAAGTTTCTAGTATGCCGCGCCGTCAATATCATTTTTTTTATCCAGTCATCACCAAAATGATTTGTGAACATATTGCAAGTGTGAACAGTACTGATAAATAGGACCTAATTCTCGAAGTCTCCAGGTTGCCGGTTTGACTGCTTATGTTCAGGAAGTTTCTAGTAATCTTGCGAAAAATGACTATTCCATTGTTCTTCACACCCATTTTCTATGAAAAACTAATTTGTAGATATTTTCGTACTCGAATGGACGTTCACAAACTCAAACATTGATAACTTCAATCATCCTTCTTGACATTTTCCAGAATCTAATTAAATTTTCCAATTCAACCGGATTAACCACGTCGTTAGCTTATCACAACCAGGATGCATCCGCAATAATCTGGAAAATTTATGTAAGCCCGGGTAAAAAGATGCACCCCAATCTATTATTATTCCAGCCACAATCTGCTCGAGGGTAGATAACATATTATCATTGAATTACAAACCACTCCGCGATACAAAAGCAAACACAGATTTGATTGAGCAACAGGACTTGCGAGTTTGCTTTGGTTGCATAGGCGTAGATTCGAGGTCACATCGAATTTTGACGAATATCAAACAACATATATTATTTTGTCAAAAGTAATTTCATATCATTTACAAGGATTATAATGTTAGTTATCGCATTTGGTATAGTTGTTTTTGATGATTCGTAAGATACGATGAAAATATGTTGGAAAGAATTGAAAGAAATATCTGACATCAAATGCATCGATTTGATTCACAACTTGTGGGATTTTTTATTGATAGTAGAAATAAATGATGTTCGTTTTTGCTCGAAAATTCAGAGACATGAGCCCCATTTTCAGTTTCACGTTCCTCCATAAAATTTCAAAATTTACTTTCATTTGATTTAGATTTTTTTCAATTTTCTACATTTAGGAACTAGTCCAGTAACTGAAGATCCGAAACCCGGGGAAAGCTGTGAACAAGTCTATGCGTTCTACACTTGTGGCTCAATTTATAGGTCGTCACAAATGTTTAACAAGATTGCGTTCATGGCAATGGCCGAAAATGGCCCCCCAAACCCAGAAAAATGGGTTTTCCAATATCTGGCTAAATATACGAATTAGAGAATTTTCGTTCATACAAAAATTAAAGATCGTCTCATTATCAACAAAAATGACCCTTATCATTTTTTCCGAAAACTCTTGAATGATCTCTGAATTTTTTTTTGTACTTTCCCGTGTTCTAATGATTGATGCATTTGTTTATTTACATCTTTCATGCGATTTCGGAGATATGTAGAATCTGCGGAACAACCGCGAATTAAAAAATTATCAGCCATTTTATCGACTTGCCATGCACATCGTTTTGAAGCCAAGATGCTCCAGTTTCTGAATACATATATATTTTTATGGCTAATAATTTTTTAATTCGCGGTTGTTCCGCAGATTCTACATAACTGCGAAATCGCATGAAAAATGTAAATGAACAAATGGATCATTTATTAGAAAGCAGGGAAAGAACAAAAAAAATCAGAGATCTTTCAAGACCCCCCACGGACTCATTATAAAGAAAAATTTCCGATAAAAGACTATTTTTGAAAAAAATGTAAACAAATTAATGAAACAGTGTCGAAATGGTGCGGAAAAAAATTTCACAGCTTTTTAAATCTTTTTGCCAGATAAGAAAGAACTTCGAAATACATGAAATGATAGCTACGGGTTTCCTCATTATCTTGAAAAATCATTGAAAAATGTCAGTTTTTGCCTGAGTTATGAAACAATTCGTCCGCCCGCCTCCAAGCGAATGCATAGACAACAGAGTTCCTATAGAGAAAGCGGCAGCTGATATGAGGAGAGTTTTGGATCCCTTTATCTCGAAAACTGTTGAGTTTTCGGTAAAAATTATGAGAGTTATTTTTGTAGATAATTAGACTATCTTTAATTTTTGTATGAACGAAAATTCTCTAATTCGTATATTTAGCCAGATATTGGAGGGAAACCCATTTTTCTGGGTTTGGGGGGCCATTTTCGGCCATTGCCATGAACGCAATCGTGTTAAGTTTTGGGTCCTTTGAAAACATCTGTGACGACCTACAAATTGAGCCACAAGTGAAGACTCATAGACTTCGTCCCTTCATTTACTGGACTAAACTTTTATGAACCTGATTGGGATTTCTTTCAAATTTTACCTGAAGAGAAGCATATTGACAATAAAAGTCCATACCAGTTTCACATTCACATTCAAGACACTAGAACTCTCTATTTATCTGTATGAACTAAGAGAGCTGATGATATTTCGACAATCATATAGGTAGTGGTGTTCACGAGATAACTTTTATGAAATGGCTGTAGAGAAAGAAAGACAAAAAGTCAAAAGAACTGCTTCAATGTAACAGGCATCAGCCAATGACATAATAACAGTGTTACTGACTAGACAGGCTTATTCAAAAAAAACCTGAACAGGCTAGGGCTACAGATGACCTTATCGCCATACATGAATGCAGAGAACGTCCTTTGCAATTGTGGTTCAAGAAGAATTCACATACATCTAGCTATAAACCTGTAAAAAAATGTTCAGGAGACAAGATTTCTGGAAAGTTTTACACAGCTTCAAATATGATTTTGGCATCCAATTTATCTAGATTATTGATCACGTTTGAATTTTCCACATTTGGAATAGAAATTGCATTTACAGTATCTATTTCTCTCGATGGCCAAGTTGAGCCCTTCGAGCAAATTTGGGAATAGTAAAAATACTGCCTTTGGAGTATTTTCACTAGGAAGCTTTCGAAAAATTTTTGTTGATTATTGCTAAATATGAAAACAATCTTGTTTTTGAATTGTTCAGGAGCTGTCTCTATGACTTGTTCAGATGGACTTGGTAGATTTACTTTTAAGCAGAAGATATATTAATTTACTCGATTTGATGATTTGTAAATAATCCAGATTGATAAGCCATGTTCACATCATCTTATATATGTACTGTTTTTTTGTTGTTGTTTAATATTTTTCAGTCATTTGTTATCAATACTTGTACATGTATATCGTTTCTTCAAATATCTTTTATTAAACCCCACCCGAAGTTTTTTGGGATGGATAAATGAATTTAATGCTCATTTGAAGGAGAAACCCCGCGAAAGAGGGAAAATCGGAAAACATAGAATAGTACGCCACTGTTTCACGAAAGGTATCCCAGTATCGAGTATTTTCAGTGGCACGCGTCACTCTCCTCTGAGGCTTATTGTCAGTTTATTATCACCCTCTCGCCTCAAAACGGTCTTGATTGCATTCAATTCAGAACCCCCACAGGGCTTCACTATGTTACTATTCATCAAACATTTCCCTGATACTATTGGGAATATCAATGTGGTTTTTTGTAGGCATCATCCGAAATTATACAGGGTATTTCATGATATGCTAACATTGAAGGATGATATTGTGAGTCCATATTTAAAAAAAAAAAAACTCAATACAAACAAATTTCTCAAAGGTCATAACTTCTAAATAGCAGAGTGTTGATGTTTTAACAAAAAAATATAATTTTTTCATGTTAACCCTGGTAATCCTGAAATGAGCATCTCAGGGCATTTGCTGGTGTGCAATGATTTTTTATTCTTGACAATAGCATTCTTGCGGGATCTGCTCTGAATTATTTGAAAAAGAAAAGTGATACGTATCCTAAAATAACAATCATGAAATGAATATATATATATATAGAGTCATACTAAAGTTGTCAGTTTTTCTCTCAAATCTTCAGCACCCTGTAGTTCTGAAGTTGAGATTTTTAGAACATGAAATCAGAAGACTACAAATTAGATGAGAACCAAATTCTATAGAATAGATGAAGGCTCGAAAGTAGGTACATTGCTCTTCAGGCAGATTTTCAAGTGAAGATCAACCTGAGGGTTATTCTACTGAAAAGCTACCAAACAGAATAACTGTTATTAGAAATTAGGACATTTTGTGGAGAAAATGAAGTTTGGGAATTCTTTTTTGGTTCCTTTTTTTTCGGAAAATGAAAAAATACGAAAAATAATTCTCGAAATAACTGTAGTTGTCAATATATACATCCCAATATTCTGTATCTGAATTGAGTGTCTTCATTATTTCAATATATTTTTTTGGGGAAAAAAGAACATACATTTTCATTTTGTTCACCATTAACAACATTCATACCAAAAGTTGATATAACAACTACAATATTCAGTAGTAACTTTCTTTATATGCTATGAAAGAGTCCAAAACAAGAATGTATATCAATAAAAATGACTTGAGATAATGAAATAAATAATAGGTCACATAGTTGACCATAATAATGTAGATAATAGTGACAAAGTCAAAAAGAGTTGGTAGAAAACCTTTATCAGTCTTGAAAGTGAATGAAAAGTCTACAATAAATGATGAAAAAGGCTACAACTACAATAAGAGCACAGTACGAGAAACAACAATTTTTAGCCGACTACAATGGGAATGGTATGCACTTTTCTGGGAATGATTACATCCAGCCATTTTGAAATTAGAATTTATACTAAAATCAACATCAAATAATATATTTTGCAAATAGCTATTTCAGAAAAAATTCTGTACTTTCAAAATTCTACCTACATCGAGGAATACTAAGTTCAAAAATCAAGCTATATCTAGCGGCACAAGATGTACAGAAAACAAAACCTGGTGCTTTCACTTATTCTTGAGAAATAATCGGTACAGAACGCCTTACCAACTACCCACTTGTTCGGTTTGGCGAAACCAAAAACGAAAAATTAGTGAAATCTAGTCTACAATCCCTCAAAATACATTGAGGAGTAAAAATACCGTATGGAGTCACATACAATAATTGTGTTTTGAGTTTCAATTGATAATTTGTAAAGCTGGTGCTGTTTCTGTTTGGATTGTGTTGATTGTTAATGATATTTTGAATGAATCGTTCCAAATTGTTTCATTTTGTGAATATGTCTCTCTGATAAAAGGAATTGGGTTCAAGTTATGATCCTCATGAATATAACACGACCCTAATTGATAAGCTACTATTTGGATTGCTGCTAAATTTCTCTTGTATTCATTAATTTGAATCGACATTATTTTGGCATTAACAACCAGAGATGGAAGCCCTCGAGCTTTGTTCTCGGGCTTTCATCAGCCAAGTTACAGGTCTCTACGATCAGCTGTTGTCAGTTATTCAGGACAATGCATTTTATATGTATAGATTTATAAAAAAGCCTTTGGTTTGAGTAATATTTTCCTGAGAAAACATACTAAAAATGAACATTCTCACGTCGAGAAAAATAAAATGAATTTTAGACTTGAAATGTGACAGTCGACCAGAAGGACGCTATGTATTTTTGGGGGAAAATTGGATCAATTCCCTCATCAGATTTTGGCCATTAAGACTTGGTCTGGAATTAGAAATAAACCCGATTTGTATGCGCCGTGAATATCAAGGCAAGGTGCCAGCGGGAGGAAACTTTTGCTGAATTTCATCCCAAGCGTCGTACGAAGAATATGAGAGCGAGCAGAACAAAATTAATACGAAACTCATATCTCCAACGCGTCCAGAGCATCTGCGCCCGCTTCCTCCTTTTGAATAACTACCACATAAAAAGATAAGCAGCGTCTGCACGGGAGTGGATATTGAAATGACTCCGAGACAGATTGCGCCCTGAATATGGGGGTGGAACATGTCCCCGCCGCCGGTCCGGGCTTAAAATGCAATCCGCTCGGAGGCATTTTGAAGCCGAGGACCTAATTCATGTCACACTAGATACGCACTCTGGAGTGAAATGTGGAATCGACTAGGATGGATCGATGGTTATTGGGAAGAGGGGGAAGAAATATTTTATACACAATCATACGAAAATATGCTTGTTTCTAAGCTACTTTCAGGTTGTCAAGTGTCCAATTGTTCACTCAGAAAACGAGTTCCCGACCACTTTTGAAATATTCCAACCTCTTCGTCTTCTATTCGGATCGTCATTCTACTCATTTACATATAACTTATCCACATGGCCCCTGAAAAGTTCAGGAGATATTTTCTCTGGACGGATCAAGATTTTCTGGGCTCTCAAGAATAAAATGTTATCCTGGCGAGTAGAATTTTATCGAAATTTTTTTTTTTATGTTGTGTAGAAGTATCATCGAAATCAGAATTCCTATGTTCGAAATGATTGCATTCACAAATCCAATGCCAGACAGCTGTTTCGAAATACCAGGTCTCATCAGTGACACTTGGTTGGACTGTGAACACAAACATTTCGAACTATCTACTCCTCACGAAGTGAACCTCTGAAACCCCCAAGAGACAACGTCATCTGCTGGGAGACGACCAATTTTTTTCGTCACGATATTATTTCATTTATTTCGTTATTTAAAATTCTTTTTGACTCATATTTCATATTCGAAATCTCGTTTTTTTGTTATTTTCTTTGATCAATCAATCCCTAATTTCATTATTGACCAAAAATTTGATTTTGATTTGATTTTCTCACTTGATTTGTATTTTAATCCTTCCGTTCTTAGCAACAAGTTTCAATAGAGTTAAAAATATAGACAATGGAAGTCCGAACCATTACCATTCGGGTACATTGTTATCTCAGTTCTTGCTTTATTCTATTTTGTTTCTTATTGTATCTTACTTTTTTGTAAACCCGCCTTCAGTATTAGGAAAAAGGCATTCCTTCGTAATATTCAATTGAAATTCGCCAACATTGAATCAAACTATGATTCAATCGGTATATGCTGCATCCCCGCGCATTCCACAACTTTACTGACGGGCTGTCGAAGGGGCGCTTTTAATCCGGCGTGGGACACTGACTCGCTCGCGGATAAAGACGGGGCCGCTTTGAGTGCCCTTAATTACACTCTCTGGCGCGGGGTGCAAACTTTCCTGTTTGTATTCGAGGGATTGACGGCACGCCGTGTTAGCTGCGACCTACGTCGGCCATATTTCATCCACTTGACGTTTATGTCACTAACAATCCCGAAATCTACTTTGTGACACTTTCATCATGAATAAGATGCCTAGGAAACCCTGGTGTATCTAGTGATTCGATATTGTTTAGAATTTCTCGGCGAAAAACAATCGAAGATTACAAAAGCTTTCTAATTTTTGTATAGGGGGCTTTATATGACATTTTCAAAAATCTGTCAAATGTCGGTTTTGTCAGATTGACATAACTTTGAGGTTTATTGTTGTCAATGAAAACGATCTGAAATTATTTCTTCGCATTCAACAGTGTTCAAAAGTCTATATAAGTAGAATAAGTTTTGAAGTTATTACAAGTACTTTCTCACGATGTGTAGAAGATTTTTGTATTTTGTGTGGACAGTCAAAATCTGGGGATTCAGATATTCGTCTTTATTCAGTACCTATGGTAATAACGAAACAAATTGCCCCAAAAAAATAACATAAATATAGCGTCGTAGTTAATTTTATTCGTTTCAGCTTGAACGAAAGTCTTATATAGAGGAGGAAACATCTATAGCTCTTATCAATGAGAGATTGAAAACAAAGTGTTGTTCAAATAAGGAAAATATCGATGTGATACGTATTTTGAACCGTTGCATAACTGATGTATCCCCAATTCTAAGACAGTCTGTCACTTTCAATACACTAGCATGTTTTTTTAACAGAAGGCAACTTTGTCGTGCATTCTCAGGAGAATGGGCAAAGTATATTTTCTCGGAATCAAAGTCTAGTCTTACAAACTGATATAAAAACACTAAAAACTTGTAGAGGTAGCATGTGACAGTGACAGAATTGACAGGTTGTTAACGGTAGGTTTCCACGTAACAAGCACGTTTTCTGAAACGCATTTGATTGGCTGTCAGGGCTGTCAAAATCACAGTAGGCAAATAATAAACAGAAGTAGAATATTCGGTTGCACATTTCTCTCTAGTGAAAATTAAACTTCATATGGTATATGACTGATCGCCATCTACAATAGCGATCTGAAGTTTTTATGATCTCAAAAATCAAGCAATCAGTTTTCGCTAAGTTTATCCGAAAATTATTCAGGTATAAGTAGCTACACCAGGGTTTCCTAGGCATCTTAATGATGAATATATAACGCGGAACGACTGTTTTGCAACTTGGGTTGGAAAGCAGTTTCGAGGCGCAACCGCTTTGCAATCAGAATAAAACTTTTTCCTGCACTCAAACGCAACGGATTCTCAATGAATTCTGAAGCTTGAATATCTGATGGAACAGCAAAACTTGAAATAATCCTTTATGTGATTTGTTTAAGATATTTACGAAACTTCCGGTATTACAGGAAATTAGTGCTGATTATCGTCTGATTGAGTGGTATACCTACTCCAAACACTATAAACAGCACTACTCATGCAATTACATATGTTTACGTCGACTAAAACTTCTCGTCATGCTTTCTTCGTATCTTTTTCTGGAGTACCTAGTGTGTGAAACTGAATAGTGCGGAATATTTTTTATGTTTTCAACAAACCTTTGATCAATATCCTTACTTATCATTTCGAAATACTAAAGCACATACATAAAATATCAACTCATTCATGACCAGAAAAAATAATATTTTCCGAATTTGTTTATTTCTGTCGAACGTTTGCTTGAATGTTTGGAGAATGTTCCTTGCTGAATAGTAATGGTTCGGACTTCCATTGTCTATATTATTAACTCTCTTGAAACTTGTTGCTAAGAACGAAAGGATAAAAATACTTTCTGTCGAAGTGTAAAGGAAGATTTGTGCAACATTAATTTTTATTTTGACTTCAGAAATTCCAACTGTTCGAAGTGAGAGTGTAATTTACTTTTGCACATGCGCAAATTATGAAAATTGTAGAGCAATGGCATTCATTCCACCACTGAAAGAGACTTATTTTATAACAATTTCCATTCATTCAATCACATTAGTTATGTGAAATAATACCTCACGATTATTGGGCTCCTTAAAATACCAAAATATTCCAAGTGAAAATTACAAAGTGAAAATAAATACTTTTGCATAAATCCACTCTGAATTCCTTCAACCTAAACGCGGGCAGGGTTGCCAAATGGTTTCCTAATTGACTGTGTATATTGCTAAGACGCAATCAAATCTGTCCTACCTTAGTGGTAGTGTAATCGCTAAATAACAAAAGTGGTAAAAAATTGCCCATGGCATAACAGCTCATGCATTTCATTTTTCACGGAAATTATCACATATTGCTCATTGTGGCAAAAAGAGCCATTGGAAACCCACCAACATTCACTGGACAAACAGATGTGCTACAAATTTCCGAGCCAAGTTGGATCGTTTAAGCTTTACCAGAATGATATCCATTGATTTAGGAATCGAAAGAATAGACTAAACTCAGTGTTGGAAATCATGTCACTCAGAAATCGCAGGCAATGAGAACACTTAGGATCTTTCTAGATAAAAATCATCTGCATCATATACTGAATCCAAGGTTATATAAGGTGTACCCGAAACAATGATACAAGATCACGTGAGGTATAGCGTGAAAGCAAAACTTGAAGATTATCTGTGAAAATCACCCAGTAGCAGGAGGTCTAATATGTGTGTGGACAACCTACACCGAATTTGAAAGAATATGGCAGACATTCCACAATAATATTTACCTCTAGTGCAAGAAGCAATATTACTGGGATAGCTGTCATGAAAGTCATGAGTGTAACACGCTCAACGCGTCAGGCTGAAATGCTTTCCGGAAGCTTGGACATCTCTGAGAGTTTCCACGTAGAGGAATGAAGGAATGGCAAAGGAATAACGAATATATGAAACGTGGTACGAACAACTCAATAGCTTTTACACTGGTATTCCACGGTACAAGGAAAAAAAGCAACGTAGCATTGGGGTGTTCTCAGTCTGAAGCAACAACGAAAATAAAATACATTTTTTTGTGATAACCATTACCAAATTTTCAAGAGCTCACATAAGGGTTCCTTTCCAGTAATTCTTAACAGTTCTCTTTCCGGCAATCAGCTCCTTGAGAGATCACATGAAGATTGCTTCCTAGTGAATGTTAATCCTTTTAACAGGATATCAGATCCACATGACCTCTGACTTCCCTATGACCTGGCACCTACATCAATGTCACTTGTATTTTCTGGGTGAGTTATTGTAGGGATAGTTTGCAGTCGCAGTTCCAAGTTTTTTTTATATGGAGATTCACACGAAAGGAAAGTCCTGTGATATTCAAAGAACACCGAGTGAAACAAGGGGCGGGAGATACGAATTAACATTCACTTTGAATGTTTGGATTTGGTAAGCCTCAGGAAAACATCCTTCGAGGAGTTCCAAAGCACAGCTGTTCTATTGAAAAAAGATCCCTGAGCAAGAGGGGTTCGACAGGTCTTCAAATTCACAACAAAGGAGTGGGAATTCTGAACTCGAGTCATCCGTGTAGATATTGCCAAAGCTGGAACGACTGATAACAATTCAGAAGAGCACCGACCGTGAAAATATCTATAGAAGAGAGACGAGTCTCCGACCCTTCTACGATGTTCCAATGAAGTGAGCGAGTCTGTGAGCGAAGAATCACCAACATGACGAATTGCCTTCCTCTGAATAGAATCGAGAAGACGCAATGAATGTTTTGGTGCCGAATCCAAACATGAGAACTGTATTCCAAGACAGGTCGTATATGAGCCTTGTAGATCATTAGAAGCTGACGAGAAGTGAAGTATTTTCTCGCACGAAATAGAAATCCAAGTTTCTGGGGAGCACCTCTGGCCCCTAAAACTGCGCACATAGTCGCCTCTTTTTTCCACCAAGGAGGCCCAAGGTTTGGTGATCTTTTGATATGGCCAGTAGATAATCACCTCTCATACTCCACGTATTTCCAAATACACATGGATACATATGAAAAAGTAGGCTATCATATGGGTGGGAATGATTCACAAGAAACAAATAGAAACAAATAAACTGTTATGTTCGGAAAACATCGTTCAAAGTAAAAATGATGAATTCTTCAACTCCGAACATCGAAACCATCCCCCAACGTCGGTCGAAGATAAGATCGTATAGCCTACATGTCTGTGCCGTGTTATTTTCCGAGCCGCTGGACATGATTCCTGCCGCATTCAGATACAGATTAGTACAGAACAGCGCGATTCCTACCACTCAACTCCCCCTTCGCAGACGTCGTAGAAGCTTTTCAGTATATCCTAAGCCGAGGATTTGCTAAATGATGCCATATGTTGCATTCGTAGGAATTGAATTCTCGCGATTATGGATCGTGACAGGTTGATCTTTTTCACGATAACTGAATGAACAAAAAATACCTTCGGAAGGTTTCAAGAATTGCTCACTTATACATTTGATCTGCCAAGCATAACATTTCAATGTTATATATTAGTTTCCTTCAATGCGGAAAATGATAAAAATGTTGTCTGGGCAACCAAAACAAAGTTTTATAACGATTAAACACTTCTTTCCAACTGCAAGAAAACTGACAGCTGACAGCCATGAAAGTAACATATAAATGTCATTTTTGTTAATCATACGTGACTCCTAATTCGAGTGGGACAACTCAAATAACTTTGTTAATCAAATGAAATTCAACAATACAATAAACAAATACAAATGAAAAAAACAATTGCCTTACCTCACAAAAATAAGGCAAAAATCCTTCAATTAAAACCCCATCTTACCAACAATTCATGTATGATAGTCAAAAATCTCAGAATATCTCAATCGGAATTGATGTATGTAATTAAGACATATCGATACATTATTCTGAATAGAAGCAACTGCATTTTTATTGAAATCGAAAACAGTACGCGATACTTTGATGCATCTGTAGCGGCGTCAAGTAGAGGGAATGTATGATCTCCGTTGTTGAAAAATACCAGTTTGGTTATTTTAGGTATTGTAGTGGCACTAATCAAAGCCTCTTTTTATTTCAATTTCAAATAAGTATCAAAAATATTTGAATGGATATTTCGAGGAATTGATAGTCAAGACATTTGATACCTTGTGTAAATGATTATGAATAGTGTAATTTTCGAAAATTGTCGTGAAAATGCAAATAATTATCCTCCATCCTAAAAAATTCAAATTGGGTAGTCAGCCTACCACGATTGTTCTTTCAATTGAATGTTCATGTTGAAAATCCTCCTGATGATGAAATTGATTCACCTGAGAATATTTCAGGAAATAATCTGCTTGTTTCTGACCTGCTTTCAGGTTGGAAAGTGGCCAATTGTTCTCTCAGAAGAAGACGAAGTCGGCAAAACAATTTGCCGACCTCGGGGCACTTTTCTGACCCCGTCTTTTTCCTTCGTTCGAAACTTAATTCTACTCATCGGAATTTACAAAGCGTTTATATCTCCTGGCACAATATTGTAGCTACCAGATTATCACAGTACCGAAGGTTCGGAAAACTGTTGGTACTCACTTTCTCCATCAAAACCCCAATCTTCTTCAAACTTAAGCCCAGCTCATTTTTCAGAAATGAACCTTTATCATCAGCCTTCTGCCTGAGTAGAGCATCTATCATAATATGCATCTATGGCACTGTCGCTCATCAACCATGTTCATTTTTCAAATGCTGGCAAATTTCAGTGATTATTTTTCTCATTGAGAATAAATGATAAGAAGTTGAAGGCTAGACTGCTTCTACAGAGTTTTACAGCGATTAAATGCACTAGATATTTCAACCGATTAAACTGGTACTATCTCAGATACTATATTGTTCCTGTGTTCGATTTTGTTGTTTCCTGAGTTCACATGTTATCTGGAAATAATCTCAACACATAACCCTCCTTCACCAATGTCAATCGACCAAAATGCGTGCTTTTCCACGATCTTCAAAATTTTGCTTCCAAGCTAACGCTTTCTTGTATAATAACTTAAGATAAAGTCCCTCCACCAGGGTCTCGGAATTTTATCAAATCAATACAATCAATCTTTGAAAATCATGGAAGTGCAGCATACATTTCAACCGATTAAACTTTTTGCACTCGTGATATAGCCCCCGAATATAATCCAAAGATTGCCTGTATGAATGCCAAACGCATCCATCAAACAAACCCAAAATGAACGTACTTGTACCTACATTAAATTACTATATTATTAACAGCTACGTAAATGACATTTACCAATAACACTATCAGTTCAAGCATAAAATGTTTTGATATTAATTTTGGATATAATAATTTCTTGCTCATTTCATGAAATTAATTCTAATGATTGTGAATATACAAACCTTTCAGAAAAAAGCTTACCTCAGCTTTTAGCCACGGTAAGTTATATTCTTTTCTCAAGAGAATTACCCCTTGGTATGTGATATACTATCATCAATTTCGAAGAAAATTCTCTGAGATACTATCAAAAAAATATCCCGAGTATTACAGGAATTTGAGAAGAGAATATGATATGATACGATGATTATGAAGATATGGATCACTAGGTATGTCAACTATAAACAAATCGAACTTCATGGTAATTGAATCTAGAGAGCTCTGCATCTGTTTTTGTGGAGATCAAGGTTTAAGTGGCAAACAAATATTTGCAGGTGGCACCAGAATATTCAGACAAAATGATGTATAAACATTTTCCATAAACGTGTGACTTAAGATAAGCGAATTTTAGTGTTCGATGATCTAGATAAAACAAAATTTCAGAGGAGCGGTCGACAGATAGATAAATGAAATCCGGGATCTCAGAATTCTACGGCGACAATGTTTTCGTATTTTTCCAATTCCACTTTTCAATTTTCAAATTTCGTCACAGAAGGACGGGTTTGAGAAGTACGAACTAACGAGCTAACTTGCTCTTTTCAATTGATTCATACATACAAATTATTATTACTATCATCATTATTGGATTCTTTCACAGGCATCATAATAAAAATTCGCCAGAATTTCATCCAACTGGGATGAGTTATTAAATTCTACATATGATCATTGGTATTATTATTATCATCATCATTTTCATTGACCTATTTTTAAACGAGAACATTCTCAGATATACGATATACCTACCAACAATAATCATCAATAAACCAAACTATTTTTCCAATCGGTTGAACGGTTTCAGAGTCTAGAACACAAACATAATGGTTAGACTTAGGCTAAATAGTAGGTTTCCGGGCTGACACCTACTGTGTAAGCCGTTGAGACTGGCCTGATCGAATTGTTCGAAAGATGAATTGATTTATCACTAGTTTTCAAGTATGCTCAACGCCTACGTCGAATGTTTTTACATTTTCCTCTTACGAGGAATGGGCAAATTCGGTTTGCTTTTTGGTATCCAAATAGCCCGGAACCCGGTCTGCAAGTGTGCCGTCCCAATATTCAAAATTCAATTCCTTCATTTGTATCGCCAAATGCATATGCAGGATTTTCTTCTATCAAGAACGCGGAATTGGCACCGGCCGGATGTAATAGAATGCTCTTCGTAGCCAGGGGAGTAATTGTTTTCTGACAGGTGTGAGCCCAGAAACCTTCTGTGGGTAGTTGAAACTGGCCAGATGATTTTTTCTTCTTCGAAAGATTAATTGTGTTATTTTGAGGCCATGGATAATGATTGTTTGGTTCCATGCAAGATGCGTATATTACTGGTGCGATCTCCGATTCGATATTATTTCGTCAAAAACTCTAGGCATTTACTGCGATATCCAGTATATGGTGCAAGAATCGAATTCTGTCACCTTTTGACATTTTCATTCCAAATCATTCGAATTGTGCTCGAAGTTCTCCATAATTCTCTACCCAACGTTGGTATATAGGAGGAAGGTTACGAAATGTCATCATATCGATCCCTCCATATTGCGGGGGCGTCAATGAGGTTGAGGTTAAATTCCACGATATACTAATATGCAAGTGGACTTCAGTTTCTGGTATCTGATTGGTAGATAACAACAGATAGCAAAAAAAATACCTGCTTCCCCAATAAGATCGGGAGCATCTCGTTCTACCCACATTTCGTAACACCCACAGTGCATAACACCCAAAGTGCGTAACACCCAAATGTCATAACACCCAAATTTCGTTATGCCCACACTCACCGATCATACCCGAATGATGCGCTGTTGCCAAATTCATCCTTCTTTTAGGTTAGGTTAGTTAGGTTAAGTTAGATTGGGTTAACAGGAAATTGCAGAATATCCGGTAAATTTTGCAACAGTGCATCATTCGGGTATATTCGGAGAGTGTGGGCATAACGAAATTTGGGTGTTATGACATTTGGGTGTTATGCACTGTGGGTGTTACGCAGCGCACCCATAAGATCTATGAATATTCGAGTATATTAAAAATCTAACTTAATGGTGTTCAATACTGAATGTCATTTGAGAAAAAGTGTGGATATACTCTTCGTATTCGTTTTTGGTCTGACAGATAATTCAACTCGATTTGATCTCGATATATGTGAAAATATAAAACGAAAGCAAATGAAAAATTGATGACTGTGTATGGTTGGTGAAAATCCGAAAAATACCTGTGTTTTAAAAAAAAGTGGGATTCTTCTTCATGCAGCAAGAAAGTTTGCCAGAGTATGATAATTACTTCTATATGAAATGGAAAGTACCAGTCGTTCAAGGATCTTTTTCCGGGGCCAAGAAAATGTTAAACGACTTAAAATACTTAAAAAATGATTCCCTAAACTCCACAAAGACAAGACACAATACACAACGCATCGCAGGTTCAGGTATGCTGTTACAACAGAGTAACAAAGACACCAAGAGACAGAGACAATCAGGAATCAGCCACATAAAACATATAAGTTTGTGTGTTCTGTGACAATTCCTTTGCACTTTTTCTGTTTATCTTCGGTTCTATGGGGTTATGCCACCTATAGAGATTTTCAATTTACCCAATTTACCCCAGAATTGCCAACTTCGATTTCCCCAAACCCTGCCCCTAGCCTCAGGTACCCCTTCGCCTATAAACTCGTGACATTTCGTAACTTTCCTATATATGAACGTTGTCTCTACCGTAGTTTTCTTAGTTATTTGCCGTTCATCTATCGTTGCTTTCAATCATTAGTTGTTTTCCGTTTGTTTAGTAATTGATTCAAGTGTTGTTTCAAATATTAGTCGCTAATAATTTTCCGTTTGTTTCGTATTTAATTCGTGTTGTTGTGAATAGTTTTTTATAATGAATATCAAACACGGTAATATTATTCGTGTACAAATGATAAATTATCTATTCATATCTATATAAAGTTCCGATGGTTAGTATAAAACTTTCAATACATTTGTTCCGTAGTTTTCTGGGTTTCTAACCTACCACAATCTTATTTTTCAGATTGTGGTAGGTTTGAAACCCAGAAAACTACGGAACAAATATTGATCGACCACAACATAATGACGTTCAAACGGTATTCAATACATATACTCAATATATACTCAATACATATACTCAAGTCCAACTGGTCAATATGACGCGAGATTATTCTGACGCTGATAAAAACAAATTTCATCTTGCTCAGTGTTTACTTT
The DNA here is from genome assembly GCA_032362365.1 of Zygogramma bicolorata. Classification (NCBI taxonomy): domain Eukaryota; kingdom Metazoa; phylum Arthropoda; class Insecta; order Coleoptera; family Chrysomelidae; genus Zygogramma; species Zygogramma bicolorata. The sequence goes on along the minus strand of JAVJAQ010002135.1, from coordinate 221,538 downwards.
GGTAGAAGTTTTGTTTGTGTTTTTTGCTGATTGCTTTTCAGAATTTCCCAATTCAACTTATTTATTCCAAGTTACAGCATTAGTAACAATGGTTGTTTGCTACATGCCCAGTTAAAGGATGCAATAACAAAAATTCAAAATCATGGAATAAAAGTTTTTCCGGAAAAATATTTTCAAATGTGATCTTCTTGTTAGCGCCATAATAACCAGCACTACAGGACTCTTCTTAATGAATTGAAATTATTCGGGTTGATCTGCACTATGGAGTGTCCAATTCATTTTGAATTAAACACTATAATGCTTACTAAACGCTATATTGACGTTTTATTTTTTCCATCTCTGTGGTCCAACTCCACTAGCTCTCTCGTCGATACCGATATTTAGAAGAATATCATCAAATTATATGCAAACTTTCAGCACCGAATAGAAAGAATTTCTATAAATTCTGATATTATTTGCTCTTAACATACCTATATCAAAAATATAATGCAAATGCATCTATCTGTATCTGCATTTACTTCTAAACAGAAACAGACAAAGATCCAAAATATAGCGAATTATTAAGTGAGAACTCGTGCAATTTTCGACAGAACCCGTATATCCTTTATTATGTAGAGTGCTGACAAAAGAAAGTAATACACTGAATCTGCACGAGTTCTTCCATAAGAATTCTCTAACAGAAATTTCGTCAGAATTCATAATGTCACGTGTCTAAAGTTGCCGCTTGGCGCCATCTCTAGACAAATTTCGGGAATGTGAATTTCCCTGGATGTCATTATCAAGTGAGCCGTATGTCTAGCGTTTTTGACGAGAACATTTACATTGTACTGGTATAGAAGTAATTTCACCAGGAATATATGTATCTTGGTTCCAGGGCACTTTCTCTGAAATTGGCAGATACTCCACATCAGACTAGAAATTTTTGAACAAAACTATTTTGTTGATTTACTGAGGAATGGATAACGGAAGTGAAATAGTGGACATTGAATGATATCTGACAAACATCTGTGCAAAAATCGTCAAAGGAAATACGATTACAAGTGCTTGTAGTGATCAAACAACAGTGACATCTTGATACAGACTGGAGGAACACCTGTATATCGATTTCGGAGTGGTTGTTCTTCATCAGTAAAGGATATGTCCACACTGACGATTCGAAGGCATACGGCTCTCAGTCTGCGTCTATTCAGACAAAGTCATACATCACTCACGACTGAGATGGAAACAACAACGTTGTCGCTGCACCATCTGATCGAGCTGTCACTACTGTTCGATTACAAGAAGCACATGTAAGCGCACCTTCTTTGAAGAGCCCTTCTCAATATGTCAGATGTAATTAAATGTCCTGCGTGGTATCAACCAGGAAAGCAGCTATTTTCTGAGGGACATCTACCTAATATATCAAACTCTGTTGGATATACTGGAGAGAAAGGTTATTTCGACTAGGTTCGGATTTATTTCGTAGGGTATAAATTCTAAATTGAAACGGATCACACATCACCATCGAAAACTCCACCGCGAGCATTTGTTTCGCCGGAAACCCGCCTGTTCGCCTACTACTGATTCCTTGTTCGAAATCTCCTCTTCATCCCGGCCATCAATCTACCATTATGCTGGGCTATTGCTCAGAATAATTGAATGTCAGTGGACTTGAAACAAAGACATTACTCCCGGCTCTTGCACACCCTTCACCGGTGGCACGTGACCTATTGGATTACCCTTAATCCCTTTCGGGGGGTAAACATCATAAAAGATGCTTCTTTTCGTAAGAATTGCGTTGGAATCGGAACGTATCGAATCGTTTGCAGACGAGTGGGCTCGATCGGTGCTGGACGAAATCAGGAAATGAGAAACTTGTATTTGATGTTTGAAGAATTCAACGAGACGTCCAAGGATCTGAAACAAAAAAGAAAAACTCTTTATTGTGTGATTTTCACTAGACCTGTTCTCAATTACTATTAACTAACCCTTCTGGGAAAGAATTAATTACACAAATTGACTGGGTTTACCTGCTCAACTGATCGTGAATCAACAGTATTCTCCACAGATTATTGAATATTCCACTTTCAGAAGAGAATTTTCAAAAAGACAGTCCACAACGGTGACGATGTAAACATTGATGATTTCATTCTGTTTACACATCCCAGAAACAAATCATGAATCAAGTCCATCCAATCATGAGAAATGATAGTTAGGGCCATAAGATATTGACCAATAATATCACTTGTTTTTTTGAAGAATAAGGAATTAACCTAGAGAATGAATAACAGTGAATTCATTAGAAACAATAAGGAAGGAATTGCAGTGTCGGAAAATCAGAAATATACAATTCAACGTGTGGTTCTTGTTCGAAACTCCATATTGGTCAAATATCGAGATCTTGAACCAGAAGTAGTATTTTGAATGTAAAGACAAATTTAACATTTGCAAATTGTCTTCTGACTGAGAGAGTCCAGTCATGACTAGGGTGTATTGCATTTGGACAAGAACTGAACTAAAACTGGAACTTCTAGGATTTTGATTAGTCAATAGAGTCAAGAAGTCAAGACATTTGCGAAATGGCCAATGGAATATGTATATTTACCAACCAGCAAAATTGTTTCATAATTTCATGGTGCTGCAACAGTTTCATTGTGTTGGTATTCTATAATCATTTCAAAAATGCTAATTGATTATATTAGACGTGCCGTTAAGGCAATACAGTTGTAGGCAATGGAGGTGTTTTATTAATTTGTCGTAGAAACGTTTATGAAATAAAATGAAAAAACCACAATTAAATGAAAATTTCAATTGTAATTTAGATTAGTCAAATGTAATTCGGAAGATATCAATTGTTATTCAGAATAGTCAACTGTAATTCAGAAAATATCAATTGTAATTCAGATTGATCAAATGTAATTCAGAAGATATCAATTGTAATTCAGATCTTGTCAATTGTAATTCAGAAGATATCAATTGTAATTCAGAAAATGAACGATATGCAGACGTATACGTTTGATCAAGAACACAAAAGGCATTCAGTACTGGCACGACAATTCTGAGAACACTGCGAAAACACCAATAGGGAAGAAAATTGATATTTACTGATCTATGGAATATATAGATACAGGGCGTGTCTCATCGAACTGCCATTCTGACTTCGAAGTGAAGGAGTGAAATTATCGAAGTATGTTTCATTTGAAATTTTTGTGTATGTACATACATAGATATACATCAACGAATTTAGGCTTCTCAAATTGAATTTCAATATACAGGGTACTGATTGAAAACGTAGCGTATAAAAACGTTTATCGAATGAAACAACCTAATTATTTGAGAAGGAACACGAAGTCTATGTACTACATATGTATATACTTTCGTATGAAACAACATAAATTACTGTTTATACATATACATAAAATAAACCATTGTATAGGTATATACGGAGCAATTCAGAAGTTATGCTCAACATAACGTGAAAAAGTAGTACATAGAATAAGTGATACACTGCGGCTGCCCCAAGCAAGAACACAGTAATTGTATTTCAGTGAACAGGTGGGAAAATGTGCGCCGAACTCATTTCATTTCTGTTTCGAAAAATCGGTTTTTTCATATGTTTTCCCCAGGAGCCACGCGTAAATTTTCCTTCATTATAACGGTCTGATTGTCTCCATTGAATATATAATCTGAATTACATTTGATATTTTCTGAATTGCAATTAACAAATTCTGAATTACAATTGACAAGATCTGAATTACAATTGATATTGTCTGAATAACAGTTGACTATTCTCAATTACAATTTATATCTTCTGAATTATTACAATTGACTATTCTGAATTATAATTGACATCTTCTGAATTACAGTTGACTATTCTGAATTACCACTGATATCTTCTGAATTACATTTGACTAATCTGAATCACAATTGATATTTTCTGAATTACAATTGGAAAAGGTGTAGTCACGAAATTATCACAGAATCGTTTTTACAATCAACTCATAAAACATATTTTCATTCAAAAGAAAATTGTTTCGTAGCAGTTTTATAGCACTTTTCTGTGAGGTTTTCATCGTCTTTATAAAACTATTTCAAACTTATTTCATAACTGCTTCCATTAGCTTTCATGGAATTATTTCGTTGGAATTCTTTCAGAAACAATTTTGTTTTCATCTCCATATTGTCACCTTGATGATAATTTTCCCACTATCTTATAGTATGGTATATATACTACAAATGCTTGCTATTGATACCAAGTTATTTTATAGACCGATGTCATTTTGAAATGATAGCATTCCAGAATACTGACATTAGATGAATTGAAAATATGAAATACCACACCTATGGTAATATTTACAACTGAAAAGTACATAGATATTATAATATTATATTATTTAGAATAAACTGAGTTAAGTTCGGGACTAGAAAATTAATAAGTCAATACTAATAAGTTAGTTGATGATAATAGGAGCAAGAAGCTATTGCATAGTGAAACGCGAAGTACTTTTTCAATGACGTCATCATGGATTTTCATCAAGTATTTGTCATTTCCATCAGTTATAGGAAATGCAATTATTTTAGAACACGTAACATATTACATTGCAATATACAAATCTTTTACATAAACATAAATGATACAAAGATAATAACGGTTCATATATGAAAAAAATGTAGTTTTCCCTATGTTACTTTATGGACTGATAACGGTGTACCCAAACAAAAAAATTTATTCTACATGCGTTACAAAAATAATATGAAAGGAAGCAATGTTCGAACGTCATTTCTTGTGGAGGATCTGCCGATAAACGAGGTAAACACATTCATATATCAGCCCAGATTTTGTGAAGGCCAAATAAAAATCCTCAAGAATTTAAGAGCCATGGTATTTGCTAGAAGAATAGTGTTTTTTGCCAGAAGTTAATCCATTAGCTATAAGTAGATGAGAGTGTTATGAACGTATCCTTCATATCGATCCTAGGAAAGAGTTAAATAAATATATATTGTCTGTATAATTTTAGAGAACCAATCAGCCAGGCCAAACCAACTTGGCAAAAGTTTCATACGCTAATTTATAATCGATTGTGATATTTTTCAATACAAAAAATATGTTTTCCTTCTATCTACTTCCCCTTCAAACCTCACCTTCGTGATGTAGTGAATGGTGCTAAGTATTACCTGGGTCTTTTTAACGTATGCTTCCTACTACCGGAGAGGATGAGAAGTGAAAGTCTACGTAGGACCGGTAACGTAACTCAATCAAATAAGCCCCTCAATCTCATATCGGTATAGACTTGACGAATGGATGAATGTTAGATGTCATCCAGATTGCATCAATATACTACAGACACGTTTCATTGGAGCCGATATATTCTGACAACCCTTTTGTTTCAGGGCATCCTCATTTCTTCAATCAACTATCATGCGGTCTGGACTTGATTTCCATGGCCGGAGAGTGGTTAACAGCAACTGCCAACACGAACATGTTCACTTATGAAATAGCTCCAGTGTTCATTCTGATGGAAAACGTAGTCATGACGCATATGCGAGAAATCATCGGCAAAAACTGGAGAAAAGGGGATTCTATATTAGCTCCAGGTTAGTATGATTCGAAAGATCAAGACCCTTTCTAGGACTATTGACTGTCAAATATTCTGATCACCAGATAGTGATATTGATGCCATAACTTTTCACAAATTTTAATGAATTATGAAAATTATTATAATAAGATTGATTCAATAACAAGGAAGATGTTGCCCGATCTATTCTTTCGTACGAGAAAGTCCAATTTAATGTACGTCGTCAAATAATTTAATATTAACGGCCGGATTTACCAATCACCTACCATCTCGAGTTTTTGCGGGTAAAAGGACGAGGTAACACGGTGGGAACGGCTTCGTTACTTCCTTCTCTCTTCAATATCAGTTCCCATCGCAAGGAGTACACTCAACACGAAAATTCTGTGAAGGCTCATGGTCATGGTCATCTAGCGTTTAAATTCAGACTAAAGGGTTACTCGACTTTATCTTTTATTGGAACGCCGCACTCTCATACAGTGGCGGCTGACAATTGAAAATCTTGCAATAGCTTTCGTTTTTTGATAATCGCCACCCTTTGATTTGATGCATGCAATACCAATATGATTTTTCGGCGAGCTGCCGTGAGTGACAAATATATGTCGTCTTAAAACGGTAACAAAATTTGTATCAGTGCTACGGGGTCATATTATAAATGGTAATAAAAGGGTGTACTGCATTTTAGGAATGAATTAATTTGCTGTACTGAGTCGGTCCTTAGGAGAACATTTCAGCCCCTCGCGTTTGCATCGCACCGACAAATGAATTTTATGTGTAAATGCAATTTTATGAGTTTTTTTGATCTTTGCCGGCTAACTATGGTAGGGAGTAGGAATAATTTTATTTCATGTAGCCATTCGGTTGATTTGTCTTTCGTCTACAATTGTGGTAGCGGGAATTTCGAAGTTGTATGTGTTTTGAATTCAATTGTTTTGTTGTGAATACTGATAGGTAGGTATAATTGACAGAGTTATTTTACAAAAGTGTGTAAAGTGTGTTTGATTGTTGTGGAGTAGACATTTATTTGTATCATTTCACCATGGGCAGACGAAATATTTGCAGGCAAAATGTGACGTATAATAGAAAAAATCGATCGGGAAAAAATCTTCTAGAGTACCATAGAAGAAAGCTTCTTGGCTACATAAAAGGTGAGTGAGTTAGGTATACAGTTCTTCTGATGAACTCAGTTGAGATTATTGCCATATAATCATCACTTAGAGATTATAATGAAAGCCTACTGGTGTTTCAACTGCAGAATGGTGTATTATTTAACGGGCGTGTAATGAAGACTATTATTCAAGAGAGAATAATAGCCGAGTGGTACTGTTTCGGACTTCTATTGTCTATTTTTATCAACTCTATTGAAATCTGTTGCTGAGAACTGAAGGATAGAAAATTATAGAAATACAAATCGAATAAAATATTCAAATCCAAACAAAAATCGAAATAGATTTTTTTGTCAAAAATTAAATTAAAGGTTTGATTGATCGGGTAAGAAAATGATGTGACAAAAATTGAAATATTGAAAATGAAATGATAGAATGAAAATAATGAAATGAATGAAATAATATTATTTCATTTATGTCACATAATTTACTCAATCAATCAAACCTTCAATTTAATTTCGTGACCAAAAAACAAAAATCTATTTCAATTTTTGTTTGGATTTGAATACCTTATTCTTTTTGAATTTCTATAATTTTTTATCCCTCAGTTCTCAGCAACAGGTTTCAATAGAGGTAATGAAATAGACAATAATGGAAGTCCTAAGCAGTACCACTCGGGTATTATTCTCCCTTGAATAATAGTCTTCATTACACGCCCGTTAAATGATACACCATTCTGCAGTTGAAACACCTTTATATCAGCTAGTTGATAAGTTGATTGATAGATGATTTGAATGAGTTATAACCAAACAAAAGTAGATTGGAGACACCACAATGGGCCTGATAAGGCCGAGCATAAGGCGACAATGTAACTTCTCTCCAGAATTCACATAGGTACCTACTACATTACACTCTTTATAGCCTGCCAAGTAATTGATTAGAAAAACCCACCTTCCATAATAATAATTATATATTATAAAAAACAAATATAACAGTTCTTTTTCGGTGAGTCGGTGGTTTTATACTTACTCAGTAGAAAAACAAAACAAAACAATGGTCGTCTCTTAGGCTATCATTATAATCTCTAAGTGATGATTATATGGCAATATTCTCAACTGAGTTCATCAGAAGAAAATCCACCCTCGAACAATTTCATTTGTAACTCAACTGTATACCTATCTCACTCACCTTTTATGTAGCCAAGACGCTTTCTTCTATGGTAGATTTTTTTTCCCGATCGATTTTTTCTCTTATACGTCACTTTCTGTCTGCAAATATTTCGTCTGCCCATGGTGAAATGATAGAAATGAATGTCTACTCCACAACAATCAAACACACTTTACACACTTTTTTAAAATAACTCTGTCAATTATAAAAGTATTCACAACAAAACAATTGAATTCAAAACACATACAACTTCGAAATTCCCGCTACCACAATTGTAGACGAAAGACAAATCAACCGAATGCCGAATGCCTACATGAAATAAAATTATTCCTACTCCCTACCATAGTTAGCCGGTAAAGATCAAATGAACTCATAAAATTGCATTTACGCATCGGTGCGATGCAAACGCGAGGGGCTGACATTTTTCTCCGGACTGTATGAAGGCGGTGCTAGAATTATTATTCCGACTCAGGTACCATCCGAACAGTTGAAAATTTCGCGAAGTATACATTAATGTGCTTACAAATTGCGGATTATAACTAAGTTCAAATCGATTTTTTTTTAATAGTTCATCTGTTAACATGTTGATCTATGATATGCGCATCAAGTTTTGCAATTACTATTTTAAACTTCGATCATTACTAATCAAGTAGAAGTATAATATTTTTGGTATCTTTTCATTAAAGTATAATATATTTTGAAAAAATTCCCATACGCATTCTGTAGTATCATCTTCTGTTAATAACCACCAAAAAAATCAGCTTTATGTCTTTTGCCGTTTATCTCCTAGAAGAAAGCACAAATTCATTGTTCCGTCATATATTTCTTCTGGTAAATCCGACCCTTATTACTTCCAACTGCGAAAAAAAAACTGGAGAAGAATTCAAAATATTTACTGTAGACTTGTATACATTTTTAGACTTATATTGGGTTATAAGTATAGATGAGTCGAATTGTATCAAAAAACGTCATTTGATATTTTTTGAGTTTAACCATGGAATTGTGGATCAATATTCCCAGTGTCTCAAAGTTATCACAATTTTTCCACCACCAAACATGAAACTGAGCTGCAAGTAATATTATGAATACTTTCCAGGTGGATCCATTTCCAACCTCTATGCCTTCTTGGCTGCAAGGCATAAAATGTTCCCAAATTACAAGGAAAAAGGGATCGCTACCATTCAAGGACAGCTTGTCATGTATACCTCGGATCAGGTAATATTCTCAAATTGCCTAATTGTCATATAATGATGTATATGCTACCGACCAAACCCGATTTTAGGATAAACTATGTAGTTTTGCCTAGGCTGACTAAATTCTTCCTTTATGCAATAGGATGAACTGGTATATCGTAGGCTGAACTGGTTCGTCCTAAGCCCGATGGGATAAAACAGTTCAGCCTAGGCCAAACTAGTTTATCCTGAAATCGGGTTTGGTCGGTAACATATACATACCACAGACCTTATAAAATAACTTGATTGTCTGACACGTCACTTTTCCATTCAAAAGGCATCAACTAAGTGCGGATTAAAGTGGACGATTAATTGGAGAATATATATTCTTGTCACTATCATAGAAAACTACCGTATAAAAAAATGAAAAAGTACTTCACATCGAACAACTTTTTTCTCAGGGTTCGTCAAAATACCCCCATATCCTTCGAGCAGATAATACACGATGAATATACTTTTTTCTATACCGGTACTATACATACGGCGGGCTATTTGTTGCGGCTTCGCCGTACAATGGCCCGCTGTAAGAGGTATCCTCTGTCTTGGGGAGTGAGAGTTTGAGACTTTGGTCGTCACCCAGCAGATGGCGTTGCCTCTTGGAGGTTTACACCATCTGCATCAGTTTTCAGAGACTTGCTTCGTAAGGAGTAGATAGTTCGAAATGTTTGTGTTCACAATCCAGCCAAGTGTCACTGATGAGACCTGGTAGGTCAAAACAGCTGTCTGGCATTGGATTGTGAATGCAATCATTTCGAACATAGAAATTCTGATTTCTGTGAAGGGTTGCAGCTTTCTGCAAGTTCACCGAAGTCGATTCTCGATCGCAGCGGGCTATTTGTTGCGACTTCGCCGTACAATGGCCCGCTGTAAGAGGTCTCCTCTGTCTTGGGCAGTGAGAGATTGAGACTTTGGTCGTCACCCAGCAGATGGCGTTGCCTCTTAGAGGTTTACACCATCTACATCAGTTTACATACATAATGAATATTATTTATATTTTTGTTGAATTTTTTTTATATCATTGCATCTACAGCACTGTTGAATTCACTGAAGAAATCCCTTCTATCTATTCGGTAATTGCTGTTGTTGTGATCACCATTCATATAGTTTTAATTTATTTCCCTTTGTCAAACACTCTCACGAGTGCGCCCAGAAGGCAGAGGCTTGTGAGGGCAAAAGTCGGCTTATTGGATTTGCTACCGAAGTGCTCTGAGGCGTTCCACTCATCTGAGTACTCTAGCCAACGTACAGAAAAATCTTCTTTTTCATAAAGTTGAATTTTCAAGACCAATTGAGTTTTGGTTGGTTGATTTCACGAGTGGTTGGAACAGAAATGCACTAATCAGTGTTCACAATTTTATTTGCCAACGTTTCGGCGATTGATTTTCAGCATCCTCAAGGCTCCAAAGATGGATAGGATTGTAAGTATATACATACATAAAGCATTATCAGACAAACTCCTGTGCAGTACCACCCAGTGACTGTACTTACCCAATTGTTTTAGGAAGTAGTTGTCAGTAGATTTAAAAACGATATTTTTTTGTTAAAATTACGAAAATATGTACAATTAAAAGAATATAGTTTGAAACGGTGAACATAATCACTGAAAGACATGTACAATGAAAAACAGTCATAAATTGGGATGAATTGACAAGAAACTTTCATTCTTCAAATGTAAGTGAATTTTTATTCCTTCTCTCACATAGCTGTGTGGATGTTTGGACATGACGGATCATTTTTTTCCCCTGAAGTATCGTTGAGCCGCTTTCACCTGACAGTGGGTCTATGCGAAGTCAAGATGTTTCTGTAAATATCATTCAAGTTGTTATAATCCGTTTTCAAATTAACACACTCAACTTCACTGGCAATATAAGCCATCTCTGAGAATAGTTTTTTTTGACAGAACATTTTCTTTATCTATAATCTTTGTTGCATTGGTTCAATTCAAAATAATGAGTGCTCAACGCAGTTTCATTGTATTTTTCCCTATTTGTCTCTGAATAATCATTTTTATGTTGTTGGGGTCTATTTTTCAGATATTGTTTCGTCTGGCCTATGTATACTTGATCACATTCTGTATAAGGTACGATGAACCACGTCAATGTTATTCATTAATGATGTTTTACCTTTAGATTTGGAATACACATAGTTGCGTTGAGTTTCAATGTTGTACACAGCAATTTTTGTCTGTGTTCATGCACTTCTTTCATCTGTCGGATAAAACTGGAATGTTGGGAATTTTATAATAACGAAACCTAGTTGATGGTGTCTCATCACTTGAAAACATTCGTTCTGAGGGTTTTTGGCTCAAGATGCGATTAATGAGAGTAACTGGGTAGTCATTTCTTAATTTTTTTTTTTCATTTTCCAGAGCCATTACTCCGTCAAATCATGCGCGTCGGTATGCGGCTTGGGCACCGACAACTGCGTCATGGTCCCATCGGACGAAAACGGTCGCATGATCCCTTCGGAACTGGAGCGCCTCGTCAGAGACAGGAAAAACAGGGGACACATCCCGTTCTTCGTCTGTTGTACTTCTGGAACTACGGTGCTGGGAGCGTTCGATCCCATCAATGACATTGCCGATATCTGCAAGAAGTACGGCATGTGGTTGCACGTCGATGTAAGTTTATCGATTTTTGTTCCAACGCGATCGAAAAATCCATATGAAGCGAAATAGTCGGGTCAAATTAGGCCAAAAACTAAAAGTCAACGTAGTCCAGCTGAAGGTGAGTGAAGTTGTTCAAAACATAATAAAACACAAAATTTGAAAATTCCCAATCATTCCAGTACTTGCAAAAAGATTTACTCAAGGTCAAAGGTCAAAAATATGGGTTTTTTGAGATTTTCACGTAAACGGTAAGATTCATAAAAAAATTACCTCAGACCAAAATTATTTACGAGGTATCAATAGTTTTTTCCTAAGAGCTACCGTTCTTGAGATATAAAGATTCAAAAAGTCGTGTGTGAGTGTAACTATGTGAATAGCAGGTAAAATAAAACTCAGTTCCTTAATTTATACGCCGGTTTGTGGAAACCACGTTGTAAAAACACTCAGAGATGGCGTGGAAACGTGTGCATATTATGACGATTGCAACTTTTTGAATCGTTTAATCTCAAACACCGGTAGCTCTTAGGAGAAATAAGTATTGATTACTTTTTGTCTAGATAATTTTGAGATCTACAATGTTGGTCTCAGGTAATATTATGATAAAACTTACCTTTTACGCAATAATCGCGATATCTTTGACATTTGACCTTGAGTAGTTATTTTTGCAAGTACTGGAATGATGGGAAATTTTCAAATATTTTTTTCATGATGTTTCAGAAAATTCTACTCACCTTCAGCTGGACGTTAATCAATGTACCTTCGAATGTCTAGATTTAACGGACTAAAACTCGTGCGGGCTGAGCATTAGCAAGGTCTCACTAATTACCGTGCGATTCCAAGAACGAGAAAGAATATTGGGTCTCTGGCCATCCACCCATGTTCAACCCGCGAGAAACAGTGCTTTTCATCAGATATGTCAAGAAACTCGACTTAACCCACTCGCTATCTCCATAGCCATCTTGATTTTTTCAAATGAGTTATATTTCATTACAAGAATTAATTATGTTCATTCGTGGATATGAGCTGTAGAAATAGGAAATTTATAGAATGGATAATCAGCAATACTTTTATCGAATTCAAATTCGAAGAACCCCAAGGCATGGTAGTGGGGCCAAACTAATTGTTGAAATGTATAGATAACTGTTCATTAATTTGGTCATTATTCCTAGGTATAATTGAAATCTTAGGTGTGAAAGTGAAACCTTATTTAATTTAATGGAATTCATCTACCTGAACGTTATTGTTTAAGTACCTGAACTCGAAACGCAATTTGCCGATCTCCCTATCTCTCTCTATATTGTCAAAACGTGTATTGACTGTATCTAATTTGGTATTCTGGTAATTGGGCTATGTTAAGAAATATTTGTACCCATTTACCAATTTTCAGTACAGCAGTAGGAATTTTCCCGTCCTAACTCTCCAACGGGACAAAATATAAGGGTCGGGCAGAAGTTACATTGAATGACATCATTTGATGTACTTTATAATGGAAAAAATATTTGTATGACGACAGTCCACGCTGAGAAGGAACCATTAACATAATAATAATTAAATTGTCCTTATTAAATACTCAATACCTTGCTGAAATCCTCCGGGATATTGGAATACATGCACAGGAAAATAGTACTACCCGAAACAAGTTTTTCTGCAGTTTTTTTATTCAGCTTCTTGACCTGACTTTGTGATTACCAATCATTGTCTCTTTCACTTCTAAACAATTTTTTTGGGTGAAAACAAAAATAATCATAAATCAGGAATAATTATTATTTTCCAGGCTGCTTGGGGCGGAGGTCTTCTTTTATCGAAAAAGTATAGACATCCACGGCTATCTGGGATTGAAAGGTGAGTTCATTTAGAGTTCTAGCGGATTTTGTAAATTCTTCAACCAATTTCTTATTTTGCATAGAATATCAGAACGAATGGCTCAAGGCCAGGTTTGATGATATATGATATAGATTATAGATGGTCGTCGATCTCGATGGAAATAACAAAATCTGTTCGTTTGAAATAGGCATACACATCAAACATCCATGTATAGATTTCAATGATTGATACAGTTATGATTATGGATTCGACTGAAATTTCTGAAATCCCTGCTTTTTGAGCATGTACTGATTGGATATCGTTAAGAATTTTTGAGTAAAACAATTCAAGTTTAGGTGGCTCACAATTCCTTTGGAGAATATATTCCTAGCCAATGTCACTTCCGCTTTCACGTAACTTAGTCCTTGGGCGGATACCTATTATCCATTCTTACTAGCCGATTGAGTAACTTTTTTTTATAGTACAGCACAATTCCACTATGCAATTTGCCACTGCATCTCATCAAGAGAGTAACATGTCTCAATGCGATTTTTTCTTGATGCATAAAATAGAGCATGTTCTATTTTGGTGCGATAAGTTGCAGCGACTCAGTTATTTTGTCGTAAATTTTGATACAGAAAGAATTTTCGAAAGTAAAAAGGCAAATTTATTGCAATTGAAAAAATTTTATATCGATGAAATCATATATTAGTTGTGATATTGGATGCTGTAACATTCAGCGCTAGTCTTCAATGTTTGCAATCAAAAAAAATTCTCCATATGTAGCCATTGACAAAATGGAATTGCAGCAACTAATTGCATCGTGATCAGGTGATAAAAAGCATAGAGCGCCATCTGGCAGTTCAATTTGAATCCTGATTCTTCCCAGAAATCAAGCAATCATTTTTCCGCAAGTTGACCCAAATTTTTAAAAGTGTTTGGACACAACCAAGTTTTCATTCAACTTGAATTGATATGAAATTGAAATGATTCAAGACCTAATATTCACTGGTGTGTGCTGATTACATGGAAATAAAAGACAAGTAAAAACTATCACGCTAGCACAGGGCACGAAATAATCACATTTTTGATAGATTTGTTGTAATTGAAACATAATTCATATCCACTTTTGAGGTCAAGAAGATATTCACGTCATTTATTCTGAAAGAAGGTAAATAACCATTCTAAGATGAGAGTTTGCTCGATACATCAATCAATACAGACATGTCCTAGTGATAAATTATATCCAGAATAATTGTTCAGATTTTACCTTCGAATGTTTTCAAAAACTTGTGAACTTCCCAATTTGTCTTTCAGTAGCATATATTTTTCTAGTTTTGTACACCTGACTAGAGCGCCCTGCTATGAATTTAATTAATATGTTTTTTGCATGAAATACAATCTTCCTCCAAGTAAATTGATGCAAGCACACTCCTTGTCAACTTCTATATAAACCAAGATCAGAAGTTGTATATTTATTATCAGAACTGCAGGGGCCTAACTCAACAATCATCATTTCCTACACAAATGTAATCCTTGTCCTAAATCAAAGTTGCTCTCACTACACCAAAAGAAATTGTCAATGACTTTGCAGTACATTTCAACAGGGTATATACTCAGTATGACACTATTGATGGTGTAGTAACTGAAAATATCAGCATTCCTAATTTTTATGTGAATATTGATATCATTACTGCAGGTAGTGAAGAGATACATGAAACTATTCAAAACTTTCTACATACTTTTCAATTGATCCTCAGCTCTGAAACATTATCTAAAACTTGAAAGAGATCTCGTATTACTTCAGTTCTCAAATCAACTTGAATTATTAATAATAATAATAATAACAATTTATTCACAATAAATCTCAATATTACAATTTTAAAATAAATAATATGTGAATAAATATTTAAACCTTACGAAGTTATTGAACTTGTTGTAAGGATTAGATATTTTCTGAATAATTATTATGGATTAAAAATAAATGATTTAATAACATAATAACATTTGAACAATAAATGAAAATAACAGTATAATCAGCACACTGGCAGTCACATGGAAATTTTCAATTCTATAAGATTCTGGAAAAATAATCTGGGAGTTTCAAGAATCCATTTTTTCACCAGTTTTTTATAAGAATATTTCGACTTTGTTACTTTGATCGAATTTGGTAATTTATCGTAAATAAAGGATGCTAAATATCAAAAGTTTTTTGTGATTTGGCTTTGGAAATTTTATTTTTAGCAGTAATTTTGTTTTTATTTCGTGTATTATATAAATGTTTATTATACTTACAGCAGTTTTTATGAGAAAATATGTAAGTTATTATATTGAGACAAAATAATTGTCTGATATCCATTTTTTCACTTTCACAAAATAATTTATTGGAGGAATATCGAATATTTTTACCATACATGATTTTTAAGAACCATTTTTGTAAATTTTCCAAATTTTTCAGATAATTCTGATTAACTCCCCCCCATGACAGTATACCATAATTTATTTGAGATTGAAATAAAGAAAAATAAATCATATCCATGTGTTTTTTACTGAGAATATTATGAAAAAATTTGAATTTTGGCAATAGAGGGCGTAATTTTTTTATTAGATAATCAATTTGGAAATTCCATTTCAAATGCCTGTCTATCATAATGCCTAAATATTTGATATGGTCGACTTCTTTTATATATGAGTCATTTATTTTAATAGGTCCAAGATAAGGTAGATGATTTCTATAAGAAGTAAAGGGGAGATAATGTGATTTCTCGAAATTGAGAGTCAATAAGTTATTGTCGAACCAATTTTTCATATTTTCAAAGTCATTTTGTAGGAGTATTTTGAGAGATTGCCATGTATTTGATTTATAGATTATAACAGTATCATCTGCAAAACTGTGTATGGAACCTCTTGTTTTCACATAAAAAATGTCATTCAGGAATATGTTGAATAACACAGGACCTAGAACTGTTCCTTGTGGAACTCCATAATTCAAATTTTTTTCTGAACTAATATAGTCACCTATCTTGACACATAGTTTTCGATTTTCCAGATAACTTTTCATCAATTTATAACTTAATCCACGAAATCCAATTTTTTCTAATTTTTGTAGTAATAATTCATGACTCACCGAATCGAAAGCTTTAGCTGAATCTAGAAATAAACAAGCAATTGGGGATTTTTCTTCCATGGCTTCATAAATTTGAGTTGTGAGATGGCATAATGCATGCTCAGTTGGGACGTTGCTGCGAAATCCAAACTGGTTTTTAGAAAGAATACTATTTTTTTCAAGATATTCATCAATTCTGATTTTCAATATTTTTTCAAAAACTTTCGCTAATGTTGAAATCAATGATATTGGACGATAATTTTGTAATTCATTAATATCTCCTGCTTTTTACAATGGTTTTATCAATCCTGTTTTGAATGCATCGGGGTATTAACCAGTATTTATAATTGTATTGAATAAGTGCATAAGTGGTTTTGCTACTAAAATATTAATGGTTTTCAATATCTCTGATGTTATACTATCGATACCGGGTGATTTATTAGTTTTTAAACTGGATATAATATTCATAACTTCTGTTTCAGTAATTTCATTTATGAAAAAAGAATCGATGTAACTTGGAATTTTATTCATTTCCGGGGTTTTATTTATCAATCGAGATTTAATTTTGTTAGCTAAATTATCACCTACATTTGCGTAGTAATCACTGAATGCGTTTGCAATTTGATGTCCATCATCAACATCAACTTGATTGATTTTGATGAAATTGGGGGATTTATTGTGATGTTCTTCATTACAAATATTTTTTATTGATTTCCATAAATTTCGAGGTGTATCACAATTTTTTTCAATATGTAATTTATAAAAGTGAATTTTTTGTTTCTTTATAATAGATGTGAATTTGTTTTTATAATTTTTATATTCTTCAAGGAAAGCAAGATTGTATGGTTCTTTTTTTGTTTTCTTGTAAAGATCATTTTTCTTTTTTGCAGATTTGATTAGTCCAGGTGTTATCCAATCTTTTCTTTTGCGTTCATAACTCTTGACTCTTAGAATATTCGAGCTTTTTTCAACATTATATTTGATTTTGTTTATTATGTCAACTGCCATTTTCTGAGAATCTTGGATTTCATCAAAATAATCAAAATTTTCAAGTGAAAAACTATTAAATAATTTTTTATGATCTAAAAATGTTTTATGTTTCACTTCATTGCCTTTTTTTCTATTTTCCTTCAAGTTGATATTTAAAATTATTGGTAAATGATCTGTGATTCTGTATTCAAATATAATTGGTTTAAAATTATCAATATTTTCTGTGCTTCTTAAAAAATATGATCTAAGCATGATTTCTGGTTGTTGAGTATTCGGGTTGGTTTATTTATAAGCGATATGAAACCTTTTTCACTCATGTGCAGTTGCATAAGATACGTTGATCTTTATTCAAAAAGATTTGGATATGTCTTGAATTTGTACACATGGTAACACATTCCATGGGCCTAATTCTTGAGTCATGCAAGTTTATTTTCTTTAGAATGACTTAGAGCGATAATAGGGGCTAGATGTGTTGAACAGCGACACGACACAAAGTCGTATACGGATTTATCTGAAGAATACACCCCCAGGAGTGTTTGGAGAATCTAATATACACTTCACACAAACCTTGTGCTCACCCTAGAACAATGGCTTTTGGAAACAATCTCATTTTATTATTCGCCAGAGCCGCTTCAGCTAAAACCGCAATTAGGGAGTGACGGGCCCCAATTAATTACTGCATCATTAATCACAACGCAAGCTTTTTAAGCCCAAAAGTGATGAATTAGAGGAGGCAGTTGCTTGTAATAAAAACGTGAGCCGCTCATTGTTGCTTTGGTCCTGTGCTTCATTTAAGTTTCAGTAACGAGACCCATTTTGCAAGAAAACATCAGTAAGATTCATCTAGACCATTAAAATAAAACGAAATCATGAATACTAATTAGGTATTTCTTGCGATAAAAACAATAACTAGAAGAAAATATAAATGATTAGTTATCGAATATTGAACATGAAAAAATGCAAATTCTTGGAAATAGTTTTCTTTCTCACATCACTTATTTGTTTCGAACTTCACACACATTTTAATTCGATATGTCTTATTGACATATATCATTTGAAAGTCAAATTTTCATTCAATCTCCTCCGAGTTGAAAAAATTGTTACTTCTCTGGAATAAAATTGGAATACTGACAATTACCTAAATTGGTAGTAGTTAATCTTCCAGTTTCATACAAAGATTTTGGTCAAAGTAGCCTTCCAAATAGTGAACATCATTTGTTTCATGTTCTGAAGATTTGAATTTCTATGAAGACATTCTTGATAAAGAATAATGAGCCGAATCAAGTACCATTCTGAAAATAACAGAGTAATTCAAGAACTGCAATAATATTTCACTCATGCCACATGACAAATTTCTATAATCTAACTAGTCGGCGATAACAGTTATTTGTGTGGGTTAGAAGTAGATATTTATACCCTATAGGCGATGATTTCACAAGTCGCCCAAAGGCATTTACATTTATACGTGCGTAAAAACGTTTATGTCATATCAGTTATTTAAACTACTGTATAAATATTTGAATGACTCCGAATATTCACATTGAATTTCGCCGACATTTTGACTTCATTGAAGTAGATATTATCGCTGCTTTCAAACATAAACATGATAAAACGAAAAATAGTACACTATTATAGAGTTGTTAACTAAGCAATAAAAACGCAATAATGTACTAGCATGACATTAATAAAATAACGTATAACGGAACACAGTACTCACCAAGACATTAATCGAAGACAAAATGAAAAATATTTGAATGAAACTACCTTTTTGGAAATAGAGGCAAGGTCGTTCAACATCACCTTGATAATTATCACATACAAAAGATGTTATATTCAAATCAGTTCCTACAAATTTCATACTCTGGAGAGCATTTCCAACAAAGAAGCAAAAATATTAGAAACCTCTCAAATTGAATCCTCTCGTTATTAAAGAATCAGCTCAAGAACTACTTTTATCTCTTAAACTATGAAACGATCCTGAAGCCGTATCGTATTCCAAATAATACAAAAATTATGAACAATCGATTCATTTCAGATACCACAAAATTCACCCCGTTTTCGGTTTTTCATTCAAAACTCCAAAATCAAAATGCATACGCAAATGTGAACAAATGAATCCCAAATTCAATAAGATACTACTTCAATTCTCACCATCAGTGAAAAACGTACAAAAAAATACAAAATAACACTTACAGTTTTCTGTACTATCCTCACTATTTGTGGAAATCGTACAAAAACTAGAAGATAACTCCTTCGAGTCTCTGTACAATTCTTTTTTATTGAAAATCGTACAAAAAGTAATAATACCTACAATTTTCCACTATTCTCATTATTAGTGAAAATTGTACGAAGAACACAAAATAATATCAACATTTTTTGTAATATTCTCATTATTATTGATTTTACAGTTCTCTTTACAATTCAGTAAAAGTCGTACAAAAAGTACAGAATAATACTCACAGTTCTCTATAACATTCTCACTATTAGTGAGAATTGTACAAAAAATACAAAATAATACCTACAGGTTTCTCTCCT
Organism: Zygogramma bicolorata; assembly: GCA_032362365.1. NCBI lineage: Eukaryota > Metazoa > Arthropoda > Insecta > Coleoptera > Chrysomelidae > Zygogramma > Zygogramma bicolorata. The sequence goes on along the minus strand of JAVJAQ010002135.1, from coordinate 201,439 downwards.
GTTTTCACTGTAAGTGAAAATTGAACAAAAAATACAAATAATACCTAAATTTTTGTCTGATTGGTCTCTGTATGTGGTTGTTGATGGAGTATCATCTGATACTCTTCCAATAAATGCAGGTGTTCCTCAGAGTTCAGTTCTAACGCCCACTTCGTTTCTGATTTATATCAATGATTTGCTCGAGAAAACATCTTGTTCAATACATAGTTTTGCGGACGACAGTACTCTTCATACCAGTTTCTCTTCCAGAGTCCCCATTCCAGCTCGAAAAAAAAAATTCAAAGAAACATTCACGTCAATAAAATTAACGACAACTTGGTAAAAATAATAGAATGGGGTGACATGAACTTGGTGGAATTTAATGCTACGAAAACCCAGGCATGTCTCTTCTCAAGAAAAGCCGATCTATCATCATCAAATATTCAGATGGCAGGAGTAACTGTTCCTACAAAAACAAGTATCTCGATGCTATGAATTACGATCAGTGATAATCTCTCATGGGAAGACCATGTGAGATCGATCGCTAAAAGTGCTTCCCAGAAACTTGGATTTCTATTTCGTGCGAAGAAATACTTCACTTCTCGTCAACTTCTAATGATCTACAAGGCTCAGCTAAGACCTGTCATGGAATAAAGTTCTCATGTGTGGAGTTCGGCACCAAAACATTCATTGAGGCTTTTCGATTCTATTCAGAAAAAGGAAATCCGTCTTGTTGATGATTTTTCGCTCACGGACTCGCTCACTTCATTGGAACATCGTAGAAGGGTCGGCGACTTGTCTCTCTTCTACAAATACTTTCACGGTCGATGCTCTCCCGAATTATTATCAATCGTTCTCCACTTGGCAATATCTACACAAATGACTCGACGAGTGCAGTATTTCCACCCCTTTTTTGTAAATTTGGAAACCTGTCGAACCTCTCTTGCTCAGGGACTTTTTTCAATAGAACAGCTGAGCTTTGGAACTCCTTGCCAGAAGAGGTTTTTCCTGAAGCTTACAAGCTTCAGAAATTCAAAGTGAATGTTAATTCGTATCTCCTGTCCCTTGATTCTTTAAACACTACAGGGCTCCCCTTTCGTGTGAATCTGCATACAAAAAAAAATTTACCAAATTCATACCTACAGAATTTCCTCCACTGTTTTCACTATTAGTGAAAATTGTACAAAAAATACAAACTGATACCTACGGTTTGCTCTACTGTTCTCACTATTAGTGAGAATTGTACAAAAAATACAAAATGATACCTACAGATTTCTCTACTGTTCTCACTATAAGTGAAAATTGTACAAAAAATACAAACTGATACCTACAGTTTTCTCTACTGTTCTCACTATTAAGGCCAGTTTTTCAATACAAGAATAAATGAGTTATCTGTCAGATAGATGGAAGAAAAGAGGTAGTGCGCTTAGATAATGTTTGGCAGTGACAAGGATAAAAACTGATGGTTATTTCAATCTGAGAGATATCTTGCATTGAAAAACCGGCCCTTAGTGAGAATTGTAGAAAAAATACAAAATAATACCAACAGAGTTTTCTCTACTGCTCTCACTATTAGTGAAAGTTGTACAAAGATTTAAAAATACCTACAGTTTTCTGTACTTTTCTCGCTATGAGTAAGAATCGTTTAAAATATATTCAAAATATTACCCGCAGAGTTTTCTCTACTGTTCTTATTATTAGTGAAAATTATACAAAAAATACAAATTATACCTACAGTTTCCTGTACTATTCTTATTACTAGTGAGGAGCGTTTGAAATATATAAAATAATACCTACCGTTTTTTTTTCTGTTCTCTTATTAGTGAAAATTGTACAAAAAATACAAACTGATACCTACAATTTTCTGCGCGATTCTCACTGTTAGTAATTCAACGGAGTAGGACTGGTCTTCTATATCGATATCTAGGATCACTGCCAAATAAAATTATAATAAACATATATAATATATATAATCCCCTTAATTTCTCATCTTATAATTATAGGAAATCCCTCATGCAAACATTGAATTTGTTCAATCCGAATTTCCGTTATCACAAAAAAGCATGGACGTTAAATCAATAAGTGAATGTTTTCACAACCATCGTTTTTTCCACATTAGCACAGAGCGAAAGGAATTTAACAGACGCCAGCGGCTATGGGCCGCCCTATAAAATCAATAATCGGATCAAGGTTCCCCGCTCGCAAAGCCCTTGATAAGCCCTAAAGTGTGCATCAATTTGCATCAGAACTACTTATGGGTTTTAAAAACACACTTCTCTCTATCAAAGTGCCGAAAGCACTCAGGGGTGAAACAATCTCGATTGACTCGAACTCATCCATTATGAAAGCGTCGACAGCTTATGGTTCAATAAATGGGAGGTAGGTGTTACCTGTTAGTCGGGAACGATTACGAATGGAATTCGGTGAAGCGTGTGGCAGCTGGGATGAATTAGAGGAAACAAATTAGCACACATTACGTATACTTACTTTTAGCAAAAATAAAAAATCTTGCAATTGCGACTTTCACGGCCAGTTGCACCGCTTTTCTTAAGTTGTGCTTTATCTGAGCCAGGCTTTGTTGCTATGGATTTGCCAATCAGCTTCCTTGTTCCTTAACGATTGAGCCAAGCTTAGGTGAATCTCTTCTGATAGCCTAAGAGCCAGCGATCGCCAGACTTACGTTATTTTATAAAAGCTGAAAGTTCATCTGCGCGTGTCCCCAACAAAGGTGAAAACAATCAGCGACTGTGGAGTTTAGATGTTGGTTGCTTGGCCAGGAAACAGACAGCAAAGATTTTTATCCAAGTCATGTGTTTTCTTACATTTTTCTTACGAATGTCGTAGCTTCAAGCGCACATTTTCTTGATTACTTATACATAACGTCAAAAGATGGCAAGCAATTCAGCAACAGATGTGAAATAATTTCATCAATATCTTAGATCATTCATATTTTTATAAGTACTTTCAGGATTGAACTATTATTTTCCGTATAAACTTCTATTGTTAACACTCCTGTGAAGCTTCATCATCTTTCTGCCAATATTTCAGTCAAACCATTTTATCAAACTGACAAATAGATATCTGCACCTACTTTACCCTTCAGGAAAGATAAATTTCTCTTACATTGACAAGTAAACAGAAATATCGACATTATAGGCAAGATGGCGTCACAAAAACCTTTCGAATACTGTCAAACGTAAGTATAATTATGATTTAATGAAGTTGAGGGGTGTCTGGCAGGGGGTTGGAACCAGAGTAAGTGTCTGGCAATGGATGGTGTGATTTCTAATATCATTCCGAAGAAGATATGAAAAAGCTGAGCTTTATACTTTGACGAAAGTGAGGTACTATATTATACGCCTTTGCTACCTGGTATCTGAAGAAGTAACTATCATCCAAACTTCATAGTCGCTGATCGTTCTCACCTGTGTTAGAGGAATACGCAGAGAAACTTTCAGCTTTTATAAAATAACGAAGGTCTGGCAGACGCGGGCTCTTGCTCTATGAGTTGAAGCGGTGCAACTGGCCCTTAATCTGGTAATTGACAGATTGAATGTGTCAATTGACGGATTTAATATGACAATTGCTACTTTTTTTGCGAAAGATTGCCGTTTAGTTTTAGCAGAACCTCTATCTTATTTGTTCAATCTAGTCCTTTCTTCCAATATTTTCCCAAACCTATGGAAAATTGCTCGTCTCTGTCCGGTTCTAAAAAAAGGAGATCCCTCAATGTTGAATAACTATCGTCCTATATGTATACTGTGTTCATTTGATAAAATTTTGGAAATTATAATCTATGATGCAATTTATACCCCAACTAGGAGCTTGATATCGAAAAATCAGCACGGTTTCATGAGCAACCGATCATGTGTCACTAATTTAGCATGTTTTACTCACTTCGTAACAAATTCCCTCGACAAACGGAATCAGGTCGATGTTATATATAACGACTTTCAGAAAGCTTTCGACCAAATTGATCACTCAATTCTACTAGAGAAATTGCGAAGTTTTGGCTTGTCATCTAATCTTATTTTATTATTCAAATCGTATTTAAGTAATCGCAGACAATTCGTTGAATATGAAAACTTCAATTCCCGTTGCATCGCTCCCACGTCAGGTATACCACAGGGGTCCAATCTTGGACCACTTCTGTTTCTCTATTATATCAACGATCTGATTACCTCATTAACTTTTGTGGTGTAATAAAAACAAATTGAGCCTCAATATTAGTAAATGTTTCGTGATGAGTTATTCAAGATGCAAAAACCCGGTAACTTTCAATTATTCCATCGATCGAAACGTATTAGAACGTCGCTCAGAGATTAGAGACCTGGGAGTTATATTTGATCATAAACTTTCATTTATTCAACATATAAACCAAACGGTATCGAATGCTCTTAAAGTTCTCGGTTTCGTTATCAGAAATTCTCATGGTTTTGAAAACACAAAAACACTGAATATATTATACTTTGCATTTGTTCGCTCAAAATTAGAATACGGGTCATTGATTTGGAATCCTATTTACGAATGTCATTCTAAAGAAATTGAATCAGTTCAGAGAAGATTCCTCAAATTTCTGGTATTTCGAGAAGACAATCATTATCCTATGAGAGGGCTGCATAATAATATTTATTTGAATTGATTTGATGTCACCTCTTAATGAATCATCGCTGCCGTTTCGTTTCTTCATAAATTGATTCATAACAACATAGATTGCCCATATCTCTTGCATGAAATCAATTGGTTTGTGCCTCACCTAGAGTCCAGACCTACTGTTACATTCCATATCAGTATCTCGCGTAGCAACATTTCACTTCAGAGCCCTATTAGTGATATGTGTCAAAACTTTAAACTTTTTCTAGAATATGCGACATCAATTTCGACTCACTAAAATCTATTAGTTCCTTGATATTGAGTGAATTGTTAAATAACTGACTTTTGTGTCTTTTGATACTTATATCATTCACGTAAGGTTTGTGAGGTCAAAGTTTGGATATTCAGAGCCTGTGTTGTGAGTATACTGGGGTGGTGGCTGGAATCAGATGTAGCCCCTTTGTCTACCACCTTGTTCTCTGACTTGTCGGTGTATGCCCTACTTTTTCAACCCCCCCCTTCTCTCTGACAAATATTTTAACACATATTTATGTATTTATTCATTTTCATCTCATTCCTATGTAAAATTGATAAATATTGTACTGCTATTGATTATTATTTAATACATTGTATTTTTCTACAATTGGGTTTTTGTACCTGTTGGAAATAAATGGCTTATTATTATTATTATCATTATCACTTTTAATCTGTCAATGGACAGATTGAATGTGTCAATTGCAACTTTCAATCTGTCAACTCAAACTTATTTTCGAAGTTAACTGAAGCCAATGAATTGTATTCACTGAAGATGAATTCGAATAATTCCAAATGAATTGAATTCACAATTCTGTCGACCTCTTGTTCCTAAAAATCCAAGAAGTTTTTCATTTCTGGAAAACTATTGCTTGAACACTTCTTTTACCAATCCCCTTTACTATTGAAATCGAGTTTATTTCTTATTATGTGAATAAAAAGCAAATCCCTTTTATCGACTCCTCGTCCAGAATTCTTCAAAGCCCGAAAAATCCTTTTGGATATCCAATAATTTTCTGAGTTGTTGAGCAGACTTTTTCATTATTGGGGGAAAATTGAAAAATGAATCAATGGGACTCAATGTTCCTTGGGTGAAGGATAAGCCTCAATGTACGGCTGCAGTACCTTGAATGGAATTTTTTGAATAATGAAAATGTTCAATGTAGGAAGGCCTCGAATTAGTATGAATGAGATTATTAAATGTGTTATGAAATACCTACCACTGCTCATATAATAATAATAATAATAATCGAATTTATTGATAGGTTAGAATAACAATAAAATACGAAGTAATGAAAAAGTCATCAATCCTATCAAATGGCGGGATTCAATTTCTACTACTAAAAAGCTAATGAAAAACTTACTTCTGTTCATTTCACACTGAGCTGTATATAAATTTGGCACACTTATATCGAAATTATCTTCACAATAATATGAACACGATATATTACACCAATGGTTTCGTAGGTTTTCGAAAAAAGGAATACGATAAGACATAGTACCATTGTATAATGATTTAATTCTTTATACAATGATAGTACCATTGTTAATAGAGATAGTTAGTCAATGACTGTGTAAAAAGGATTCGAAGCGTTTTGGTCACGCCATCTAGAGTATAATGTCGATATTTCTGTTTACTTGACAATGCACGACAAAGATTCCTACTCTGGAAAGAAAAATAGGTGCAGAGTTTTGTCTGTCAGTTTTGTTGTAATGTTGAAAGAAAGATAATGAAGCCTCAAAATTGAGTTGAAGATAGAAGTTTATGGGGAAAATGAAAGTTTAGGCATCAAAATAATCTTCAAAACATAAATGATCTAAGACATTGAAAAACAATTCCACTTCTGTTTCTGAATTGATTGCTATCTTTTGGTATTATTTATAAGTTATCAAGATTCAGGCAACAACGTCCTTAGGAGAAATGAAATAAAAGACATGACTTGGAAACAAAATCACTAGTGTTATCTACCCGTAGTATCCATCCCTTCAAATGATATTTCCATAAGGTTGACTAACTATATCTATATAAACAATGTTATTACCTAAAATTATTGTCTGTCAAGTGAAAAAAAGCACAGAATTTTACTTGATGCGATAGTTACAGTTATCATTGAACAGCACAGAAAATTTTTATTATTTGTCAAACAAAAATATCAAGTTTTCTGTACGCTTCTCACTGACAGTGGAATTACGAAATAGCGACACGTTTTTCTCTGTACAATAGCTTCCACAGCCATTTTGTTCTACTCGCTGCATATGCTTTATTTCTTGTAATCAGAATACCACTACTGAAGTCTCGTGTGGAAAGTACATCGTTCGATAATCGTTTTATATTTGGCTTATATCAAATATTGGGCGAAAAATGAAAGGATGTTTTTGATTTTAGTACAAGCTATTGGAGCAGTCGTTTATTACTTGGAAATAAATTTCTTTCTGACTTTTTTAGTGTTGACAGAGTTAATCGATACATTTTTCAGACTGTATATGTAGACAGAAAACGTTATCACCTCCTTACCTAGTGATAATGAACTTCATGTAACAGTGCAGTAAGAACAATCAACACGTGTTCAAAATTTCGAACACAAAGAGCAAAAGCTTGTCTGAATTCTGCGCCGAGTTTAATCCCTGATTACATGAGAATTCTGCAGCTGGCATACAAGGGAGTTTCATTTAAAAAAAACGCTTCTGAGTGTGTGCGACTTGTAAATAGGATGGCGAAAATTTGATTGCACACTATTGCTATTATTATTGGTAACGGTAAAAGATACAATGTTGGTTAAATGGAACAAACATTGAATTTTCCATAATAAAATGAAATGAAATCGTTGAGGCGTTCTCAGAATAATGAAAAAAAAATGAAATCGTTGATTTTTATTTTTATGCCCTGTTATTTTTATTATCCAAAATATAATAAAAATGTGTAGGGAAATGTGAGATCGATCTTCATGAAGGCTATATACAAAAAGCACTAATTATATTTTCAATACGACGTTTCGTTTGCTTAGGACCAAAATCAGCTATTTTTTATTTTGAAAAAGAACCTGTATTTTTCGAAATTTGGGATGATGAAATTGATGCATGAATACTAATGCGAATGTAACATAAGTTCGATGACAATGCGAATATGGTCCATTTCAACTCTTAATAATAGGTGGTTTTCAGGGTCGAAAATTGTGATTTGTTTGTCAATGCAAAAAACAAGATGGCGGCTCCAAGATTATTGAAAAATTGCAAATTTCGTCCGCCATCTTGGATTCTTGCACTGAAAAAAATCGTAATTTATGACCCTGGAAATACCCGCATACCTATCCTGATTCTAATCGGACATTAATCACGAATTTTGTCGTCATCTTGGAGCCACCCTCTTGTTTTTTTGTATTTACAAACAAATCATAATTTCCGATCTTGAAAACCACCACATATCAATTTTGAATAGAATCGGACCATATCAGCAGCCATTTTGTTTTCATCCTTATGAAAATTCCATAATGCATTGTCACCGTTGGCCTGCAGATGATATAAAATATTTCGGAATACGCAACAGTTGTATTTCCCGCAAGAGGGCGCCAAAATAAAGAGTAGAAAAGAGATGGTGAAAATGTATATGGCTGAATTCCTTATGGCATTTCTTTTCTAATGATGTGTCATACTTACTAAGTGTCCTATTCAAATTGTTTGGGTGATAGTGACCAAGGGGTGCGGAGACAGGTATGACAGTTGAGGTTATGATAGGAAGATGTTCCCCGTTAAATAAAAATCGACGTGTTTTTGCATTTTTTTCACAACACATGTGTTTTGAGATATTCGATCTGTGCCCACCCTGTTAAATGTAATGCAAACTGTTAGTTACCTACTACGAGTATTTTATCAACCACTTGGACACTCGTATATTATTCTCATGTGTGAAACCAACAATCAACAATTATTTTTATCCTGTGCAAGAAGTCATAATGTGATGATCAACCACTTTTATAACACAAAATAGTGATAATTCAAGCAAGTTACAATTTTACTCCATAACATATAACAGGGGTAATTCTGCATGGTCATGTTAAAATTAAAAGCACGTCAAAATTTATAAACATACGTGAAATATTATGGAGTGAAATTTCAACTTGCTTTAAAATTTAATATATAGAATTACCACTTACGTATGTTCACAATTTGGACGTGCCTTTAATTTTTTCATGGCCATACAGAATTACGACTAATTTCTCAAGACTCAACAGTTTCAACCAATAATTAACTCCCCCCCCCCATCTTTAGTGAAATATTCGCCTATACTATAAGCCTGTTTTTCTCGACTGGAATTCATTGTATTATATAAAATACAGCAAACATTGTATCTCCCACTATTATCGATACAGCAATAGTGTACATTTGAATTTTCGCCTCCCGGTTTTGTTAATTGACTGAAATTTTACTTCAGGAAACAAGTTAAAAATGCAGAGAATTATCACATGATTGATTATTAGCGTTCGAATAAGTGATCGCAATGAATAAACTCCCGAAATATTGAAATTGATTCCAAGTATCACCATCTGACCTCCCTTTCTACACCGAAATTCGACTTTCTCTTCTTTTGCAGAGCCGATTCAGTGACATGGAACCCGCACAAGTTGATGGGTGCTCTGTTGCAGTGTTCTACGATACACTTCAAGGAAGATGTAAGATATTATTTTATTTCATAAAATTGTATGATGTGAGCTGAAGGTCATTCTGAACGAATCGAATGGTTTTTAATAACTGTTTGAACGTCATTATTTTGTGGTAGATCAATATTTGTTCCGTAGTTTTCTGGGTTTGTAACCTACCTCAATCTGAAAAAATAAGAATTAATATTGGAATCTAAAGTGTAGAAGGGCAGATTTTCAATCTACCCCGAAAAGTTGCTGCGTCTATTGAAAAAACAGTTCTTCCTGGATAGAACAAGTCCAATAAGTCAGCAACTTCTCGTATATCTCAAATTTTGCCAATCAAAAAAATAATAAGAACTAATGTATATATGAAAATACTTATCGTTAACGTTTCGGAAATTAAATCCGTTTCCGTTCTCATAACTATTACGCAAATTCCTAATATCTCTTGTTGGCAGTCTTCGTATAGAGTCCAATATTAATTCTTATTTTTTCAGACTGTGGTAATTACAAACCCAGAAAACTAGGGAACAAAGTCCCCACATAAGTGGAGACTTCAAAAACATGGGGCAGAAAATTCATCCACTCTCTGATACGAATTTTCGAGATTGGTGAAAATAAAATTTGTTAACAATTTTTGATGTGATTCAACCGACTGCTCAAGGGAAGATCGCCATCATTTTCAAGGGCATAAATGTATCCCTCTACTCCAGTTACTAATTGAGATCGCCCTGTTGAAATATCTGACAGTTCAAAGAAACTAACTAAGAAATATGGGCTGTTGCTTTTTCGAAATAATTTGTGATATTGGACTTATTGAGAAATTGAATTGTGAATTTTATGAGAAAATGAAGGTTTCATAGACGGTTAATTCAGTCACAAAAAAGGAATTCTCCTTTGCTTTTATATAATAATTCTTCACAACTTTTTTTTTAATTGGACTATTATGTACGTGAATTATTCAGGAATAAAAATATAATAAAATGATTATATAAAAACGTAAAAAGTTGAAAGGAAATCTGGAAATTAAACCAAAAGTTTATTTCCGTAACTACTAAGCTCTACCTACTCCTTGTATCATTCTATAAATTATTCACTGAGCTCTCATTTAATTTTTTGAAACAGACTAGCTTTTTGACTGGTTTCAATAGTTATGAAGCAATAACACAAAGCGAACCATGTCAACAACATTCAAAAAAAAATACCAGTGGATTGAAAAGTACTGGCATGAAATTATAAAAACCACTTATGAGGATCAACGTCATGTATATTCTGTCAAGAAATCAGTGTGTTCAATGCTTAACCCATGTGAAGACAATAAAATTTATATGTGTCTACAATACCAGAATATCCAAATACTTTCATCTAAATACGTTTCCAATAATGGAAAGAATAATCCTTTTTCCAATTCATTGGAAACTTTCAATCAATTGAGGAAAAAAAATATACAAATCAATTCACATTTTTTGATAGTACTTAATTAATATCTAGTTGCATAACGCACTGAAAAATAATCAAATATTAATTTTTTCATTTATTTTTCAGCAATATAATTTGATGATGTAATTTTTCAGTTCCTCATATTAAAACACTTATCTTCCTGGGAGATATGAGTTGAATAGACAAAGTCAGTAAAATGTTGGAAACGTTCATTTAGTGGAGGAATGTGAAAAAACTGTTATAAAATATTCATATTTAAAGGTGAAAAATCTAGAGATAAATCTCTAGCTTCATATACTTATATCACTGAACCTGTTTTTTCACTTCTCAGGGACTACTAATGAGCTGCAATCAAATGTCTGCCGATTATCTCTTCATGCAGGACAAGTTGTACGACATCCGATACGACACAGGCGACAAAGTTATTCAATGCGGTCGTCACAACGACATTTTCAAGCTGTGGTTGCAATGGAGAGCAAAGGTGTGTTTTCATTGGAGATAAAAAATATATTTCATTCCACTACAGTGCGGAGATTCAATTAAAACAACAGGTCAAACAACAAAAAAGATGTTCCCCAGGTGAGGCTCGAACTCACAACCCCGGCATTGCTCACGACTACTGTCTTATAAGTACCGTGCGCTAACCAATTGCGCCACTGGGGAGTTGTTAGATATGCGACGAATACGTGTTACTGAATATAACCTCAATCGGTTAGAATGTTCTACTTATTGATTAGATTTTATATATTGTTTTAAGACTATTATAAGTCTAGGAGACTTATGCATAATGCAGGAATTTTGCTGTAGTTATTGTCTCTTATACAGATCATATTTTTGCATACCTTTCTCGATTTTACATTATGAAATAGAACGCGATATATATTTTAATGTGAACCTTGTTCTCTGTCATTTCCATATAGATAATGAATTCGTTCAATTAATGCAAAACTCTATTTGATTTCGAGGGCCAGATCCGGCTTTGGAGTGGAGGGTTTGTTTGTATGAGATTTTTTGTGTAGTTTTGAGTCACATGGGCCGACTGTTTTGCAACGCAACATTCTGATCAGCAAATTATCAAGGCAATAATCGGATAGCAATCATTATGAACTGTAAATATGTCTGTTAAATTCATTACCTAATGCAAATTTCCACGACATGCACATAAAATTTTGCAGCTGCAATTGTTTCACAACCGATTTATGGAAACTGATTTTTGAGTGGGCTGAGTGGTCGCCCAAATAGTTTCGTTTTCTACTGGATTGGGGTTTTCGTGACAAAATATTAGCCCCACGAGCAATGACACTAATACCTACCCTGTATTTCCTGAACTGAAGAACGTAAAATTGGTTATAAGCATGATTATACCACTGCATAGTAATGTGATCCAGTTGTCTTTTCTCTCAATGGAAATATATTCGCAAGGAAGACAAACTCGCCATTTTTCTTGCAAAAATGTGACATTAAATGTATAATAGTTTATCGAATACAAAAGACGACAAAATTAGAGCTCTGGTTCCGACCTGGTGTAGAATATGAAAGAAATTAATAATTAAATAGCTATACAGATTGCCAATGGTCTACCTGCCCATCATCTCTAGACCCGAAATATGTTCCCTATTACATATGATATTATTTGAATAAAATTTTTGTTCTTTGTTGAGTATACAGTGTGGTCCACTAAGTCTGCAACAAATGGGAAACTTTTTTATTATCGATTTCTCAGAAAATTTTATTCTTGACAAAAGTTGGGTGCATGTTCCAAAACTATACCAAGTGTACCTGAAATGGCTTCATGACAATCACCATGCAGGATAGGCCAAAAAAATATAAATTTCGTTCAAGAGTAAAGTACCCTTATTTCAGAAAATATAGAAATATGTTGAGGAGAAAAGTTGCTTAGAATTGAAAGTTATGTTCAGATACGAAGTCATGGCCTGCTATTCGAATTTTTTTTTCTTTTGGAAAATTTTGAATTACCCCCGTATGATACATATTTTTACTATTTTGATTCAATATGTATTTGAAGTAGCTACAATCAAATCGGTTTGGAGTATTTCTTATCAAATTAAGGTAAATTTGTATAATTTACATGGATTTGTATTTTTTTAGGTGACCGTCAACTTCTTATTTGTTGCAACGATATTTAACAGAACTCTAAAATAACACAAATATTTTTATGTAGTTAGTAAAGTATTTGCCTCGTTAAAAAAAGTATTTGTGTTATTTTAGAGTTCTGTTAAATATCGTTGCAACAAACAAGAAGTTGACGGTCACCTAAAAAAATACAAATCCATGTAAATTATACAAATTCACTTTAATTTGATAAGGAATACTCCAAACCGATTTGATTGTAGCTACTTCAAATACATATTGAATCAAAATAGTAAAAATATGTATCATACGGGGGTAATTCAAAATTTCCCAAAAGAAAAAAAATTCGAATAGCACGCCATGACTTCGTATCTGAACATAACTTTTAATTCTAAGCAACTTTTCTCCTCAACATATTTCTATATTTTCTGAAATGAGGGTACTTTACTCTTGAACGAAATTTATATTTTTTGGCCTATCCTGTATGGTGATTGTCATAAAGCCATTTCAGGTACACTTGGTATAGTTTTGGAATATGCACCAACTTTTGTCAAGAATAAAATTTTCTGAGAAATCTATAATAAGAAAGTTTCCCATTTGTTGCAGACTTAGTGGACCACACTGTATATGCTACATTGTCAATTATAAAAAAATCGACTTGAATATTCTATTATTCATATCGAAGCATCAACATCAGATTCCTAAATATAAGGAATTGCATTCGTGAAAACTTGGAAAATAAATATTATTAGTATATAGGAAGCGCTTCTCTGAAACCTGGATATAGTTAAGAAAAATATATTATTCCAGTTGCTTCCTAAATTTCGGATCAATTATTGTGATATGATTGGATTCTACCTTTCACTTTGGCAAATTCGGGTTCCAAAGTTGATTTTTACCTCTCTGGGGCATAAAAGATCAGGTAACTTTGTAGGTGTGTGCCAGAGACTGAAGCCTTTTGCCAAATGAAAAATTCCCTCCTGCCATGTCCTTTGAGAATTTTGTAGAGCAGATGCATTCAGTTCCAAGTATATTCTTGTGATGTATCGAATATGGATATTCATCTCATTTTTTTTTTGTTTCATCTTGAAATGAAAAAAAAACATCATTCAATTATTCATTTTTCTTGTTCCGATAAATCACAGATTATAGTGGATTGCTTCAGTAATATCAATAACTCCCTACAAGCATTTTTATGAACAATAGTTAAGGTGGATTCATGCATCGTTTCTTAAGGAAATATTTGTATTTTACGCAGAACTTTCTACGGGAACCATACATGCGCATTTATTATGAAACATTTTCTTATTATCGAATAAAATCAAATTTTAAAATTAGCCTCTTTCATTGGATGGACTTAGAGTTCTAGTTCTGTTGTTGAAGTGGTAATGTTAGTATACAAAAGAGTCTATAGAAAACGAAATGACTCTTACATAAATTCACCTTCAGCCGATGCCGGTGTAGATAAAATTCTAAGCGCTTTTGATTCAATTGAATTATAGGTATATGGTATTGACGAAAAAGTCCACTACTGTTTTAGTTTCTGTGGCATCTTCAATACTTTCATGAGTTAATAAAAAATGCTCGACTCAAGCAACTATCGATGTCCATAATGGAGAACATGACTTGGAATTGTAGTCCAATGCCATTTCTCGATAGTTTCCATTTGAAATGATATTCCTCTATGGTTGGATTACTTCCTATTTCTCTATAACCAACATTTCAATGTATTGCACTGACCCAAATGTGTTATTTCTAGGGCGATGAAGGTTTCGAACAGCACATGGACAGATTGATGGAACTTTCTGAATACATGGTAAAGCGCATCAAAGAACAACCTGACAAATTCTACCTCATTATGGAACCAGAAATGGTCAACGTGTCCTTCTGGTATATTCCTAAACGCCTTCGTAAAGAGCCCCATGGACCCGAAAGGGAAAGAAAGCTTGGAGAGGTGAGAAAACTATAACATTACTAGCAGAGTCTCCCCTAGATTTTCATTAGAGCATTCAAAACCAAACTGATCTTAAATTCCTTATGAATGGGTTAGTAGCGGTGTTAGCGAGTTCCTCGCTTTTCATGGTCTACATTGCCGGTTTGCACCAGGGTTATAGCAAACTTTTTTCAGGCTGGTTCACTGTAAGGGGAAAATTTTGATTGCCAAATCCACTAAATTGTGTAATTTGCTGAATTGTGTAACAAATAATGAAAGATTTGTTAATACCATAAAAAAACTTATCTCTTTTTCGTTAAACGAAATTCGTATGGTCCTTACATGTTCATAGGAACATGTGATATTACACGTTAACATAACCGTTTTCGTCAAAGTTTAATTTTTAAACGATTATATCTTGCATGTTTACAAAGATTTCAAAAAACTGATTTCACTGTCGTACCTCTGTAGTGAATATGCTTCAATCGACCCAATGAAAAAAATAGACCAACTTCCCAATTGTATGGAAACAGTAGATTAGATTATCGGGGAGCTGGCCCATGGCTAGCAGCCTCTGATTTCTCCTTCCCGCATCTCGCGTGTCTCAGCCTTGCTATCGCTTCGCATTCACAGAGCACATGCGGCGCGGTTTCTTCCTCTTCTTGACAGAACCTGCATTGGGTTTCTTCTGTCAGACCAGTGTAGCTCATATATTTTCTGACCCGGATATGCCCCGTTAGTAGACCCACCACTACCCTTACAACCTTACGGTTGTGGTTTAGCAGGTCTTCCGTGAATCTGGGCGCTGGTTCCTTCATGAACTCTCTCGCCTGCCTCATTCCAGGGAGCTATTCCACCAATCTCTCGATTCGTTTTGCATCCATGAATTTATGGATGTCTTTTGCTTTCGCTATCCCGCAGAAGTGTTCTGGGCCGATCATAGCCTTGAGTGCGCCTTCACGGCCTCCTCGTTGCCCTTTTGACCCTCATGTCCGGGTACCCATGGTAGAGTAACCCTATTTTGGGTACTCAGCTCCTTGAGTGCGCTCACACAGCTTCCCACCAATCTTGAGAAGATTTGAAATGAGCTGAGCGCCTTAATTGCCGCCTGGCTGTCGGAGAAAATGGCAATGGTTTTATTTACTACCTTCTGCCTGTTTATTTTCCCTATACAGTGTTCGATGGCCGCTACTTCTGCCTGGAACACATCGAAAACAGTAATAAGAGACATTGAAAGGAAGAGGTAATAATTCGAAGTACCAAGGCAAGTATTGAAACTTCACTTTATATTTTATGAGTTTTAAAGAACCCTTTACAAACTCTGAAAACACCCCATTCTCTCAAGCCTTTTTTTTTAATTCAGTTGACAATATATGTAACAATGTATCAGACCGAGCTGCAATGAAATATTTTTTGGAAAATTTTTACAGCCTTTGAAAGACGGAGAATCGTAATCAAAAAAACCTACGCGCTCAATCCTGATGAACAACTTTTTCCAGATGATAGATGACTTTACAACTTACTCAAATGTTTTTCCAGTAAATTCATCAAACTAACTCTCAACAGTATGTTCATAATGAATTGAAATAGTTTTACTACGGAATTGACGAGAATTTATAAGGCATACTATTTGTCTACAGTCTACAAAGTGCATTCCAACAAACGCAAATTTTAGGATTCCATGAAATACGCCACAGAGCGTATTTTTTGCAAATCACGATTTGTTTGATCTTCAAGTATTTGCTCTTTCGAAGACAGACTGTAATAAATTGCTCCAAAGAATCTGCCACCCACACTCGATCTAATGATAATGACTTGAACCTCTATTGTGCAATAAATTTTCCTTATTGAAACTAATATAATTGAATGAAGAGAGTGGAAAGATGAAAGATGAGTTGATGTATAAAAAGTCGAATGAAATGGTTTCGGAACCAAACATTCAGAAAAAAAGTATTGACCAAATAACATGAAATCAGAAAATGTTTCATCTATTAGCAACAATTTAGCAAATATGATGAAAATTTCTTAGCATAAAACCAGATTGGCACGAAGTTTTAAACTGAATAGATTCATACCGTTTGGATTATGTTCACAACCATGTGTCTTTCATGATTTTCCGCTTTTTTCCCTATTTTCATCTTTCTCGGTATCTCACCTTCAGAGTCGTTTTCTGGATAACGTACTCTTCAACTGAATTCACCTTTGATTTCCATATTTTCATTTATCTAGGTAATTTTTTTTTCTGTACGATACCATAATGCTGACTAGTTAGACACTGAAAGTATGAAGCAGTATGTACTGATACCACATCTACTTTTTGTTTTCATTTGTTATGTACTTTGTTTTTCATAAAAATATTACCACTCTGAAATTCAAATAATTTTCGATTTGTATACGAGGATAAATAATCCAGTACACCACTATGTACTTTTGGGACAGATACCTACCTACCTGAATTGCGGCAACTGAGATACGTTGTAGGAAGTAGGGTGGGTTGCATATGTTTGCTTGCTATATTTGAATATCATGCCGAATTGGGAATGCTGATTAGAAGAGCACTTTTAGTTTTTTATGGTTGTTGAAATTCTTTCCAGTTTTTCTACCGATGATTTGCTTCCTTCTTTAGCAGTTCAAAAGTGTTGAATGAGTCTTTCTGATTAATCTCGAACGATTATACCTTATTTCTTCATTGAAGTATTGAAAATGTGAACTCAGAAATAAGCAATTTATACATCTGTTTGTAAAACATTTGTATGGTGGTGTTTGGTCACTCTTTTAGGTAGGTCCTCGAAAAAAAAATAATTTATTCGAAATGAAATTGAAATTAAAAACTCTTTCAGATACTTTATTAAAAGTATATTTGTATCAAAGACGCATTCTCGATCAAGGAATAATTGAAAGTTATCAGAGTGGAAAAACCAGGAGTATTTTTATTTGCTTCCAAAGGTCCTTAGCTCAGTTAAGCCACGACCCATACTTGTTTCACTACAAGTACAGCTTATAGTCCAGTAAATGAAGGGACGAACCTGTGAATAAGTCTATGAGTTCTTCACTTGTGGCTCAATTTTTAGGTCGTCACAGATGTTTTCAAAGGACCCAAAACTTAACACGATTGCGTTCATGGCAATGTCCGAAAATGGCCCCCCAAACCCAGAAAAATGGGTTTCCCGCCAATATCTGGCTAAATATACGAATTAGAGAATTTTCGTTCATCAAAAATTAAAGATCGTCTCATTATCTACAAAAATGACCCTCATTATTTTTTCCGAAAACTCAACAGTTTTCGAGATAAAGGGACCCAAAACTCTATTCATTTCAGCTGCCGCTTTCTCTATAGGGATTCTGTTGTCTATGCATTCGTTGAAGGCGGGCGGACGAATTGTTTCATAACTCAGGCAAAAACTGACATTTTTCAATGATTCAAAGTTCAAGATAATGAGGAAACCCGTATCTAGTTTCGGATCTTCAGTTACTGGACTATTATCCAATCCATCTTGGCACAAACTCGGATACTTTTCCATTTGCACATTGGTAGTGTAGAACATGACGAAAGAAAATTTCAACACAGTGAACACATATAGAAGGTGTTTTTTTATTTTCTTATACTTCATAGAGATACGTTATTAGTTCTGTGCCAAGATGGATTGTATAAGCTGTACTCTCATGAACTTTTTCGTAACCTCTACTTGTTGCAAAAAACAGTTGATCATCTTTATGCCCAAATTTTGTTTTTTCAGATGTGTCCTAGATTGAAAGCAAAAATGATGGAAGAAGGCACTCTGATGACTGGATATCAGCCTGACGATAGAAGACCCAACTTCTACAGAAACATTATTTCATCCGCTGCCGTGACTGAGGCAGACATTGATTTCCTATTGAACGAGATGGACCGTCTTGGCCAAGATATGTAAATGAATTGTTGAAATCAGAATAGGATTCTCGATGTTTTTCGATGTGTATTTGTTTATTTGGTGTATTTACCGAAGCTTGTCATTTTGAAGCTGACGGAGTAAAAAGCAAATTCAATAGTTTACTTGAATATGATACAATATAATGCACATCTACCTCAGTGTTGATAGGAAAATATCAAGATGATTCCGCCTTCGAAATGAGAAGCTTCAGGAATTGTTTATGATTACCAGATTTTTCCACCATTTCAACCAATGCTGAAAGCGAAGATGCTTGGAAAAATTTATCATTTGAAAATAATCACATGAAACTTCAACCCCCATTATTTCTGCTCACCTAATACCTAGCCTAACTTTATTAATGTTGGGAAATTCTAGATTGTGTGGGGTGTGGTCAATTAATTGACATACGATAGTAATAATACTAAAATAAGATCTAAAATCATTATGTATTTCTAATATCGTACAACTTTCGATGATATTATGTCCCGAAAGTGTTTTACTGGAGATTCAATCATATGGTTCATTTGTTCAAGATCTCGAGTAATCCATGAGTTATAGTATGAATACATCCAATAACTAAATTTGATCCAATTCTTCTAATATCAATCCATAAGAGTTACTGAAATCCTGAATACAATATTTTTGGATTATAACTATTTGGCATTCCGTTGATTGAAAAGCTGATTGATAGACAGAAGGTTCGTGAATAATAATGGAATGAGTATCATTAACAAATAATGAGAAAGTCTTTCGTGAGTCCATAACTTTTTTTTGATTCTATGAAAGCAAATTATCAATAAATTGCTATCTATCAATTGATCTTGTGGAGATAACTTGCCAACTAGGTCTATTTCAGGTCAAGTAATACATTTTGATTAACCAGAATTATCGGAATAGCCAGTGGATCATTTATAAATATGTGTCAATGAATATTTATAATTATTAATAATAATATAAGTAATTTATTCGAGAACAATTTACAAAAATGAATTAGTAACAAATTGATGCCCAGACCAAAAGCTATGTGGGCACTTTGAAATGTAACATGTGAAATGAATGAAATGAAATCGAGGGATATTAAAAGAAATTGTTGAATATCAAATTTTTGAGTTTGAACTTGAATGGCTTCATTTTGAGAGTCTTGATATCTTGTGGAAGTTTATTATAGAGTTTGAGTCAATCATATAAAATTGACTCTTGTCCCATGGAAGTCTTGGCCAATGTTGTTCCTGTTAAATGTTAATTGCAAATTCGAATATCTGCAGTCTTGAATGAAAGAACAGACTTGAAATATGTAGATAGAGTTCACATCGAGGATACAGTTAGGAAAATAGAGGTTAACTGTTGGATGACGAATAGGAAATTCAAATATCTTCTTGATAGCTCTATTTTGCAGCACTCTCAATGGTTGTAACTTGCTATTGTTAGCATTTCCCCAAACTATCGTAAGATATGAAAGTTGACTGTGAGCTAGAGTGTAATAGAGTAGTTTGTGATACCTGATACCAATAAATTTCGCTGATCTTCCAAGAACACCTATTACCTATTAGTTAAACTTTTTGTTCCATTATAGCTCACATATTAGGTACTTGGAGTGGGACCCAGCCAAGGGACAGACTATTTTAGACGGGGAATCGAAATATGGGGACTTGTTGCAGATTTTGGTCAACATTTAATAATGCTGAAGAAGAAGATACACATGAGAATTCATTCAATTTGCGCTTTCACCCCCGCTCCTTGCCGTGGAATAATAGGGCATTCATGTCTTTCCCCAGGTATGCTTCAAAAGCTACTGAAAACAAGATCCACCATCTCATACAAATTTTCCGGAAAGCTTCCAGAGTACAATTCAAATCAGAATGTACCTCAACAAAGGAAATTACTACGAAACGTATTTCTTTTTAGGAATATGACAACTTTGACGAGAGTTTTAGCACGCTCTAAAAGTAAACAATACTAATCGCGAATTGGTGTGATGCGCCTAGAGTGAAGGAATTTCCTCCTCAAGATCCAGTTACTTTAGTGAGCATAATTTCACAAGTAAAATACGTTCTCAGTAACTTGCATCAACTGAATATCTGTTATTCATGATTCGTCTTATGCCTGTTGAATAAACCATTTCGCCAGAGATTATCAACTTCGAAGAAATGCTCAAGATTCATATAGCCAGATAGAAAAATTAGCTGATTGCTGATTGATTTATGAATTTTATTGATTTATGAGTTTTATTATTTACCTTGCCAAGTGTTGATCTAGTAACTGATATATCAAATGAAGTGTAGCAGAAGATACCAGGTCGCGTCATCAGCAGAGTGTGATTATGGTACAATGAGAATATATCACTCCTTAAATGGATCATAAGTTGATTGTGATTGCCTGATCAGTGAGCTCTACCTGCTGTAAATGGAATGACCTGGCAAATAATTTGAATACATAAATTCAGATATTGCATTTGGAGTGATATTTTAGCACATAATCCTACACTTCTAGATTATGGAGCTGTTTCAAGCAACATCTTCAGAACCAGCAGCTCCATTAAAATAAGTGTGGTTTTATTTGATCGATTGAATTAATTATTCGACTAATTAACTGATTGGTAAAGTTTTGCAATTATTATCATCAATCTACGTCTAGCAATCTTAGTGGCAGAGTGTCTAAGTGACCATTTTATTGACCATTAAATGTGAGTGTTTAGATTCATAAATTTCCCTAACCTACTGAATGGAAAGTTCCCATTACCATATGCGAACCAGATCTCATGGGGCTACTTTTTGTAAAACAATTGATAAGCCACGAAATTGAATGAATTTGAATATATAAAAATATAATCTTCTTCTCAACAAGAATACTATGGATGAATGATATTTTGCAATGCATTACTGAACTGGTACTTGTTCAATATTAACATTGATTTCACGAACAACTGGATTTCAAATCCTGATGTGAATAATCATGAAATAAGAATAAAATGCAAATCATCACATGTCAATTTTGAATCGTGGGAAAATTCGGTGACTTTCTCGTATATATGTTGTAGGTAGATGTCTTTGGAGTATGTCTTATCATTTTCGTTACAAAACGTCTTCATATCACTATACATATTATTGAATGTATAATAAATAAACAAAAATATGTCCTTTTAGATAGGTATATCATTTGGATTAGGTGGTAAAATGTGTAGCTAACGCAATAATTCACGTGTATAGAAAAAGTTGATTTGACATTAGAGTTTATTATGCTTGTTCAGAGGCAAGTACATAAAAACCTTCCAAAATGAGGTGCTTCCATATATTTATTAACTGAATATAAATATTGTTGATTGTTTCGAATAATATGTATATGTATGTAGTCTAAGTGTCCAAGCAAAACATTCCACTGAAATCAAATGTGGTATATGAGATTATTGAGGTTATTCTTGTTGACTTGTATATTGATCAAATCATTAAGTTTTTCAGTTCTATTCAGAGTTTTATATACATATATTTCCGATTGCATGATATATTAGGACCCTTGTTTCCTTTTTCGAAGCTCTGGTCTCGTCTTAAGTCAATTTAATGATAGTTATATTGTGTCAATGTTATGCAAATGTACAAAAAATTGTTATAACTGCCAAATTATTGTTTATTGAACCCTTTATATAGTTTAGAGAATAAGGTAGTGAAATATTAATCTACTGGGATATTGATGAGTTGCTTAAAGTCTATCGAGGTTATAAAAAAGATATATTATTATCAGACAAAATAATGAAAACTCCCAAGTTACTTTCATTTTGAAAAAATTGTTATTATCATTCAACATGCAAAAAGTTCACTGAACATTTCTTTTTGACGAGTCAAGATCTGAAATTGATTGAATATTTGCTTGGGGGGCCGAGAACAACAATTCAATGAATTCAGTGGGTTCGTTTCGAAAGTCTAATGAACAACAACTTCGCGTTTGAAAAAATGTTAATATCGAAAATGAATTTTGGTGATACATTCCAGCTTATTAGTCGGAATTCAGTGACATTTCAATTCAGAAAGCAATCATTCATCGTACAGAAATGGAAAAAGAAATATTTAGTGTTGTACTTTTTGTGTCAGCAACAAAATCACAAGTCTTCCACAATTTACAGATCTACTAGTAGGAACCGAATTCCAATGTTGGAGTAAAAGTGTTTTGTATCTAAAAATGACTCAACGATACATTGTCTCTTCAAAAATATGAATTGAATTCATTTGATTTCATTGGTTTTGAAACACGTTTAACAGTTGTTCAATTCCATGCAAAAGAATCGAAAAGTTGTCAGTATTGTAATAAATGTGTACATTATAAATAATATAAAATAAAATGTGTTAGAAAAAAGTATGTAACAGTAAATCTTGTTTTATTTTCTTAATTTTGTAAACTCATCGGGCAGTTTCCTGAGAGAGATTTCTCTATATTTGAGCTGAATTTCATAATTAATTCTCTCAAACGGTAGCAGATAGTTTCATTGGTATCGACCAGAGGAATTTAGCTTCCCCATCTTCCAGTTGTCGGCTCGAAAACAAGTCAAATCATCCTTATTTCAATGAGCGCCTTCGAAAAGGGCTGCATACTAGTTTTCAGAATATTTGGTTTGGCTTCGAACCTAAAAAATCACTTAGCACAATTGAGGCACCACTCTCGCACAAGAAAATTCCAAGAAATCGGTCCTGGACATATAAATATTGCACCCAACCCGACAAAATTTCCATTCCCCTCATTAATATACAAAAAAACGAGTTTCCGTGATTCTCTTTAATAACAAATTCCTTTGCATTCATTAAAATCCAGCTCTAAAGCCAGATAAACAAGACCTTGATAGCACCTTATACTCAACGCTAGGCACTGCACAGTGGTGTGTGAGTTTGTTGATCAGTTCGTAGTTTAATCAAGTTAACATGAAGTGCTTCTTGAAATATTCTAAATATTGTGACTTTCCCATCGAAAATTTGCCGTATGGGGTATTTTCTACAGCAGCAAATGTGAGTACACTCTGTATTGTAACTGTTACCATGCGAAATAACTGATCTACTAGTTTTTATTAATTTGTTATTTTCTTGTTTATATACGGAAAGAGGTTGCTACACCTGCTTCCATCTATCGAAACTAACACTAAGCTCTGACGAAATCATTGTAGTCGACCATTCAGTTCTGTAGCACAACCTTATGTTGCCTCTTCCCGCCGTTTGGTGGAGCTATTCGATCTCTACCATTGTTTAAGACAAAGTTACCACAACAGACAACAGGATCCTTATTTTCGACTCTCACATCAAAAGGAAAATCGGGTGTCTGTTTCTCTCCACCATGAGAGCAAAATCCATTTAAAATGAGGGACACATTCATCTCTTCCTGAATTCATAAAAAGGCACCCTGTGTAGAATAGGACCAAAGATTTTGAATTTTTTCGAAATGGCTGACTTAAGTTTTTTCAAGATAAATCAAATCATCGTTTTCAGGCCAGTCTTTATGGAGAAGTATTTTGGGCTGACATCTATTAGAAAACAACTACTTTCCTCACTAATACCACGAAAAGCGTTCAATTATATTCGACCGCTGCCAGTGTGAAATATTATTTTTTGGCAACTACACTGGCACCGGTCGGGTATTATAATTAATTGCCCTTCGTGGTATAAGCCAGGGAGCTAGTTGTTTTCTGACAGACCCCATGCTAACTGTGTAGGGAGTTGAGGATGGCCTGAACAAATTGTTCTGAAGATGATTTGAATGATTGTTTCCAATGAATTATGAATTTTAATTGAAAAAAGTTTGTCAGTAACATTTTTGAGTCCATCTAAATTTTCACAATCACAATGTTCTCCGTTAGATGAGCGCTTTCAAGCGTAAATAAGACAAAATTATTGAAAATTAAACTCTAAAACAGCAAATTCGGATATCTGCAATAGCTGTTCGTCGTTCATGACATTTTATGCATTTTATTTGAAATTATTGTGCATGAACGAAAACGGTGGGAGTAACAATTGAGGTTGAGGCAAAGTTGAATACTAAGGAGTCCATTATAATGACATTGACAAATTTAAGCTGACCCGCTTACATTTAAAGATACAGAAAAACCCAAGGATTTGATTTTCCTCCTTTTTGTATCTAGTTCATTTGAGAATATTTCCAATAAAATTGCTGGATATTGCCGTTACAACTACCAATGGACTCTGGAAATATGCTCAGTGGAGTAGTCTACAGGGTGTTGTTTTTTTGAGCTATTGCTATTCTTGAGATTTTCAAAATGGATTTGTACTTTTTCAAATTTTAAAAATTTTGGGGGCTTATTTGGGTACTAGGTACATAAAATACACCCTTCAGAATTTCCATTTGTTTCAAGAATATTGGATATTTGAAAAATCTGAATACATTTTTCGGGCCTTCCTCATTTTATTACCTCATTATCATCTCATCGAAGAAGAAATTCCAACGAATTCATATTATTACGACGGAAAATAGCACGAAACACATCTTTTGAACTTTCAAAAATTTTACTGATGTTATATGGCCACGGAGGTTTAAAAAATTTAACAGAAAATACTACTCTGCATCTGATAAACCCAAGGTGGGGTTGTCCCAAATGATAAAACCTGTAAGCTTGTAGAAATATTCAAACTTTTTCAATGACCCACCAAACGTTGCAATGATAAAATGAAAACAGTTATTGAAAATGCATCAGTCAAACTGAAAGTCTCTCTTGATTACTCTGAAGTTGATATTTGATTGCTTCTTTTTTTTCTCAATTGAAGACGCTTCCACGGATTGGTGTCGCTATTGCAGATTCTATCTTGGACCTAAGTGAAGTGTCCCATTTATTCACCGGGCCTGAGCTCCAGAACCATCAACATGTCTTCAAAGAAGTGAGTGAAAAAGATTTACCTTTCAATAACTTTTTATAATTGTTAACAATTCTCCACCGTATCATTTCCAAAGAGGTGGAAATGACACTATTAAGAAATATTCTGGGCATCGAATACAAATTTCACTTCAATCACTAATTCCATAAAATTCCATAATGGAAAATGGTACTAATTTTCAATCATAATGTTGATGTTTCCAATTTTAAATAATGATCAATATGGGCTGAGACTTAATTTGTATCGATAGCATGACCATGAATCAAGATATTGCAATTTATACAGATATATGTATCACACAATACTATTGAGATTTTTTTTATTCGAATAGATTCTTGAATTCAATTGTGCTAAAATATGCATCTTCCTCGAAACGAAATAATATTTAAATATTTATATTATACCATATTTCCACATCAATAACTGAATGACCATGAAATATTTTATTTTACAATCATTAGAATCCAATGATGAGTGAATTAAATGATTACTAGTGGTATTATCAAACCTATTATATTATATTATATTATATTATATTATATTATATTATATTATATTATATTATATTATATTATATTATATTATATTATATTATATTATATTATATTATATTATATTATATTATATTATATTATATTATATTATATTATATTATATTATATTATATTATATTATATTATATTATATTATATTATATTATATTATATTATATTATATTATATTATATTATATTATATTATATTATATTATATTATATTATATTATATCATATTATATTATTTTGCAAATTTTTCAGCAAACTTTGAACAGTTTCATGGCTCTCTCTCCAAAAGCGTGGAGAGAAGCTCGAAAAACCCTTCAGAGCCTCCTATCAGAGGGTAATCCTGCAATCCAGGGTAATCCGGATCTTGTGAAGAGGTAGGTAATTGATTTCATAATGAAGCTTCTGTAAAATGAGTACGTGATTTCAATTTCAAATTCAATTTGGGTTAATCAAAAATATATTCAATATTCAGGGTGAAAGATATTGATAAACACACGTGATATACGAGGAGCCTTCAAAAATTTGATTTTGAAACAATGGTAAAGTACCCTCATTTCGGGAAATTTCGGGAAGTGTTATTCGGAAAAGTTGTTCAACATATTAGTAATTCCTTCATTTGTATCGCCAAAAGCAAATGCAGGGCTTTCTTCTGTGAAGAAACCTGCACTGGCACTGGTCGGATATAATTCAATGCCCTTCGTGGTATTAGCCAGGGGAGTAGTTGTTTTCTGACAGGTGCCAGCCAAAACCTACTGTGTAGGTGGATTTGAGACTGGCCTGAACGAATTGTTCGAAAGATGATTTAATAATACGTACATCTAAGATTCACAAATCAGTTTTGAAGGTGGGGTACGAAAAATATTCGAAAGTCTGGGAATGGATCAACTTGATTGATGGGTATTTTGTGTAATTATATATTATATAAATATTTGGACAACATGTGTGTAACAGAATCAATCTACAGGGCATTCACTTCTCAATCCGATGCAATAATGCATTTACCTGCCAAAATTGGAGACTACACCGATTTTTACTCTGCTCTCCACCATGCCATGAATGTGGGCATCATGTTCAGGGGTAAAGAAAATGCATTGATGCCAAATTGGTGAGTATTCAGTAAGAATAATTCATTGTGTCAATTTTTTTGTCCCCAATCCTATGGGAAACTTCAGAGAAAGATCTAATCTGGTATTCGAGTTTGTTAGGATGGACAAAAACTGAGAATGAAATGTTAATTATGTCACTTTTTCAATAATGGCTCACACGATAGAGAAACTCCTGTAATATTCAGAAAACATCGCGTATACACTGGAAAGCACCTACCTTAGCGAAATGGATGTAAAATCTGAAACATATTTCAAAAAATAATAGTGTGGACAATATTGGACATTAATTTTTCAGGAAATATTTGCCCGTTGCCTACCATGGACGAGCTAGCTCTGTTGTAATTTCCGGAACACCAATCCATAGACCTCATGGACAAACTTTACTTGTCGAAGGTAAATGCATGCTTTTCTTATTCCGATTCAAAAAATGTAACTTTTCAAAATTTGTGGAAACGTCAAAACGCCTTACTTTTCATAATTATATTGAATTGATTACGAAGAGCATCCAATCCTCCAATGAAATCACACATGGGATTCCTCAAATATTCATTGAAGTGAAGATAAACTCATATACAGTATCATCCCCAAAGTATGCACTATATGGGAAACTCATTAGTTGAAGCTTTTTCGATAAATTTTTCTTGATGTAAATAAAATACTCTCACTTTGGAAAATAACGTGAAATGTTATTTAGAGAGAAATTTTGACTTGATGTCTTGGTCATCTAAATGGAGTTTCGAAGTTCATCATTCATTTTATCACCCAGTTTTTTTAAATCATAGTACGAAAAAAAAATTTCCAAACCGATGTATAAACAACATCCTGTGTACGATGGTTCATTTGAAGAGCCCGCAATATTGAAAATCACACATGTTAACCATGGTCAATTTTTCGAAAAGTAAATTGATTTCCACGATTCTTGGGACAAAGTTATTGTAACAAAATTTAAATATTCAATACACAAAATATTAAATGTAATGAGTTTGTGCCGAAATAATTATATTGAGTATCAAAAACTTGTTTCAATACTTTGAAATTTTATGCAGTTTTCAATGTTAACAAAAAAATAAAACTAACTTCGCACCCAAAATTCTGGAAATCATTTTAAGCTTCAAAAATATTGACCGTGGTCAACACAATGGTTGTTTGAATCGTAATCACACGACTATTCAAATACACCGTCGTACACAGTATGTTGTCATTAATCGTTCAAGTAATTTTTTTTCGTAGTCTCAATTTCATTTAAAATGGGTGGAAAAGTAAAACTCAACTTTGATGGCCATGACTTCGAATCTAAATGTATCTTTCAATGCTGAACAATTTTTCCAAATAACATCACCCGAGATTTTTCAAAAAATATACTTTTGTCTTGTCTCATAATAAAGTTTATTAGGGCTCCTTATATATTACGTGTGTTTCACAATATTTTGTTGGTGAATATTCAGTTTCAGTGGATGCGAAGACTTTTATCAGGAATATCTTTTTATCGAAAAAGCCATGATGAATGAGTTTCCCGAATGGGGCATATTTTGGGGATGACACTGTATGACGTTTATTTCGTGTTGAATTATGGAAATAGTCGTATGGCAGAAATATCACCTTTCCTATAGGACCTCAACTTTCAATATCTATATTATTATTGAGATACACGTTTTGTTTTCATTCATTATTAGGGCATAGTACCTATATGT
Organism: Zygogramma bicolorata; assembly: GCA_032362365.1. Taxonomy (NCBI): domain Eukaryota; kingdom Metazoa; phylum Arthropoda; class Insecta; order Coleoptera; family Chrysomelidae; genus Zygogramma; species Zygogramma bicolorata. Next base: position 172,621 of record JAVJAQ010002135.1, on the reverse strand, counting down.
TCCTACCTTTATAATATCTGTTGTGAAAAAAAATTATTTCTGCCTTTCTTCAATCACCTGGCACTCCAACAATCATTGCATCCTGAAACATTCAAATTTCAAATTGTCACAGAAAAACTTCTTGCTGTGTTCTCCACCTTGTCACTTGCCTTTGTTGTCCTTCGGAACATCTTCAATAAATTTCAACAGGTTGTAAGATGACACAATAGCGTTGAAAATTTTCTAAGCATATCCCTAATCCCTCCTCATAATACTTTCCATGGGGGTTTTTTTATACATTTGTCTAGACTCATTGGATTCAATATACCCCATGTGGAGCGTTTTCTATAATATTATCACTATCCTTCGGTAAACCTGTTTTCCCAATCATTGTTTCCCATTTTTTTCCTTTCAAAAACATGCATTTGATGAACAATCTTAATACTTGGGAAATTTTGTGGAGAAGATTATGTTTTCTTTGATTCCATCGAAATTAAAAGAGTTATGTAACACTATCATCTCAGCTATTTGTGGATAGGTACAAGCTCTGACCGGTCGAATGCACTTAGAGTTGATCCAAATATAATTTTTCTTCGTTATTCACATGTATTTTTGTAAGTTCTGACTTGATTTCAATTTACTATTAGATTTGCAAAATATATTCGTAAATATAATTTATTAAAAAAAGGAATGGACAAGCGAATTAATTTTGTCAAGCAAATGGTGAATTCGCTTCAGTGATATTCTTGAATTATCTATGGCTCATCCTAATTGGTAGTTTAAAACATTATCATCATTATATGACCTCTTTTGAATAATAATTTGAATAATCATATCAAAATTTGTCTTTCATCCTCTAACTCATCATAACTAGAATAATATATTCAATATTCAGAAATAAGAAACAAACTTCATCAATATGAATTAGTTTGAATGAACTCATTTATGACTATTTTGTAGAAGGGAGCTCTGGAAATGAAAAATTCTGATATAATAATTGTATTCATTAAAGCCATTGATAAAATATTCTCCTACTGAAATGTTTACTATATATCACTGTAAACAGCTCCTACGCAAATAAGAAATTGAATCTTCCAAATTGAGATTTTGACGCAAAAACGTCCAACTTTTCAAAGTTGGTGAAGTAGTCAAGAAGAATAGCTTTTTCTGTATATTTTCATGATCATTTCAAATACCTCCATTGGAATAATACCTTGACACTTTCTCATTCCATATTCAATTTCAATTTCTAGGTGCTCCTCCCGTATTTGGTACGAGCAAAACGATGGATTTCGAGCTGGAAATGGGCTTTTTCGTAGGAGGATCAAACAAACTTGGAGAACCGATACCGGTGGAGAAGGCAGATGAACACATTTTTGGTTTCGTCATTATGAACGACTGGAGTGGTATGTAGAGGAATGTTCCTAAAGTATTCATATAACAGTGGAATACCTCGAAATTATTCGTGATTTTTGTGATACCTATATAGCATATCGAATTATTTTCAGACAAGAATTGAGCTTGTGAAAAATTAATCACGACAAATAACGAAAACGTTTGATAATATTGTAATTTGATGAAAATTTACAATTCTTGTTGTTTTTCTAAGCGAATTAGTACCTATTAGTTGGAAGATTCTGCTCATTATTACGAATGTTCTGATCGAATATCCCATTTGGATATTTGTCCTATTTCAATTCTTCACATTTCAGCAAGAGATATCCAGAAATGGGAGTACGTACCACTGGGTCCATTCCTTTCCAAGAATCTGGGTACAACAATTTCACCGTGGGTCGTTACAACACTGGCACTCGAACCATTCAAAACTGATAATTTCCCTCAAGATCCGGAACCGTTTCCATATTTGAAACATTCCGACAAATTCAATTTCGATATTGAGCTACAGGTGGATATTACACGTAAGTTTATATGCGATTGAATATTTTCAGTACAAAGGAGGGTATGCTTTAGATAGGAGAATTTAGGCCTTTTCTGAAAACATTTGTAAACGCTTTTGAAAGCTTATAAATGAGTTATGTAGTAGTACTTTTCTTTTTTTTTCAATCTAGAATAATTTATATTATATATGTATAGGAAAAATAATAACTTCTTATCAATCATTTTCAAAAAATGCGAAGTGGCAATATTGCTTTCCGATGATTATTTGAATGATTTTGTCAGAACTGACATTTTCTTATTAGTGCTGTTGATAACAAATCGATTTTTTCAATTAATTGAACTATTCGGCATTTTTTTATTTTAACGCTTTTTGTATCTACCTAGTTGTTAATTTTACATGGCCCCAATAAAATGTTTTGGTTGCAATGGGTACATCAGTAAAAAAGTACTTCGAAAGCTGCTAATAATGAAACATAACCTGCAGTGTCTACTAAATATTCGAGCTCACAGAGATGTTGACTGGGTAGAGCCTGGTAAAAACTGTAGTACACCAGTAGATCTTGAACTACTGTTCAATATTTCTTGATGTATATTGCATTTCTGTTATTTTATTTTTTCACTTCAATTCGTATACCTACATAAGTCCTACTACCATTAGGACAAGTTATTGTCTAGTTCAGAAATGTAGCTTTTAATCGTGTGCTAGTTTGTTGAGATACACTTTTTTCAGAAAGGGCAAAGGGATGGAATAAAGTTCCATCTATTGAGCTTTCGCAAACTCCTATTTGTTTTTCATCACGACAATTAAAATTATATGATATGTATATAATAACATTATCCAATGACGGTAACCTCAATCAAACAGCTATTTTCATCAACAGTTCAAAAAAATACATTGATATATAAGAAGTAGTAATGAACCTATCAATTTATTATTTCACAATCTCATAATGATAGCACGATCACAAACTCCAACATTTTAATTTATACTACAGATATCAAAAATATATTTGAATAAATGTCGAAAGTGTTCTTTCTCCGAATTGGTGTAGGATAATTGTAAATTTTTATACATAATAAAATAATTTTAATCAATTCTATTTAATCACCAATAACAGTCACACATAAATCATGACAATTTCTTGTACTTATTGATGATGATGGGTGAGGTCAAATTGTATTAATTCAAGTACTTATTGAAAACTTATTAAATGAATGAAGTAGTGTTTATATTCTGAAACTGAGCAAATCATGAGGATTATATAAATTTGTCGTTTGATGAAGAAACTGATATCAGAAATACACTCTTATCATTTTGTTTTGTGATACATGTAGCGGTTATCAAGTAGTTTCTTTTGGTGTGCCCCGTACTGAAATTACATACTGCATTTTGGAAAGAAATATAAAAAATAGAAAAATATATTTCTCAAATATTTGAAAAGCACCATATTTTTAATTTTTTAGATACAAATTCATCGAAGTTGATGAAATTGACGTCTCAAAATGGGTATATGATGTTCAAAAGATATTGTTTCCTCTATTGGTAATCCAAAAATTTTGTGATACGAGCATATCAATGTTTCATTTCCGAATTTGACTATATAGTTGTATATATCAGTGATCTTCGATTTTGAACAACAATTGATATTCAGAGAAATTTGAATGTTCAACCAGTTCCTTATCAATTTTAAATGATGTTGCATATTAATTTCAATGGATTACAAATTTTCAAGAGTGCACTTTGAATAAGTTTTATCATTGTAAGGCAAAATTTTTAAGGCCCCTCTCAACTTCAATACAGCCTGAAATAATGAAACTGGATATCTGTGGTGATATCTACTACTTATAATCAGTAAATCTAGAGAAGTCAGATATTTTGAAAAAATTAGTTCTTAAATGAAAGATGAACTATTATTAGTGGATGACTAAAGGGTTTCTAGCGATCAAAATGTTTTCGTCTATCTCCTCTCTTACTTTAAATCAACCAAGTTATTGAGAAAGAGGGAGAGAGAGAGAGGGATGAATAGGTTTATTTTGACGACTTTTGGGGTCCGTTTCAGCAGTTCAGCACACAATTCCATATCAATCAATGCTACTGCAAATGAAACGTTCGTCATGTCTTGAGAACTGTGCCTCTTCTTCGTGGTCGAAAAATCACACTGTTCAAAGATCTCATAATTTTTGTTGTTGTTTCATAATTTGTATTACTTTCGTTTCATTATAAACTCATGGATATCTACTCATTCTTCAATATACTATTTTAGCTCAAGGTTCGAATGTATCGACAACGGTCTGTCGTTCAAATTACAAATATTTATACTGGACTGCAAAACAGCAACTTGCTCATCACACAATCAGCGGATGCAACGTCAATCCTGGCGATTTGATTGCAAGTGGAACTATTAGTGGAGAGGTGAGATTAGGAATTATGTCAATTCACGTGAAAACACAGCATTTTCATTACTTTATGGTTGGTAAAAAGGTTTTATAACGTCACTTGTCTCCAAGAGGGGGTTAATGAACTTTATTCCAAACAGAGAGTTAGTTCTAAGATGGATTACTGCAACATCATCTGAATAATAATTATTTCAAGATTAAATTGAATATAAAATTGTGAATATATTTGTGTTCACGCAACATCAATTAATGGACAAAAGTTGTTCCATAAGTAGTCAATGCGATAATAATATGTGCTATTTGGTTCCAATGTGGAACTGAAATAAAAAAGTTCTGAAAAAAATTACCTTTCCATGATCGGAGTATTGAAGCAAGCTAATATAAAAACACAACATTTATCAGCTGGGTGACCTATTTCCGGCGCAGTTAGTTGTTATTTGAATAATGGAAAAAATAATTCATTTGTTGAATGTTATCCATCTTCTTTGTTTTCCATTCAAATTTCAATCGTTAAGTTACTTTCATGAAGGCCTACATTACATTTCACAATTTCAGTACTTTTATTTTAGAATTCATTGAAGTTTGAAATTCAAAATATTGAACAATCTTTGTTGATTGTGTTAGGAATTGTTATATCCAACAATAATATTTCAGGCATCAGATTCATTCGGGTCAATGCTAGAGCTCTCCTGGAAAGGTACCAAACCCCTGACCCTGTTGGATGGATCTCAGAGGAAATTTCTACAAGATGGCGACACTGTAACGATGAAGGCTATTTGTGAGGGAGACGGCTTCAGCGTGGGATTCGGTAATTGCGTTGGTATGTTGCTGCCTGCGAAACAGTTGGGTCTCTGAAGAAAAAAATACTTGAACGAATATACCTTCATACATTACTTGTAATCGATGAGAAATGTACTCTGAAACCTTCAACACATGTTCAGCTCGATGAGGAACTGAAATCAGTACTGCTACTACTTGTTATATTATATTTACATTTAATTATATTGAAGAATTATAACATCTCTCATTCATCCCATGAATCGTCCAGTAGACCTAGCCATGAATGGCGTCCAGTTATTGTCCGCCTACTGTAGCTACTGTCCGCCAGCAAAGACAAAATAGTTTGATATTGCTGGCCGCTCATAGCCCAGAGGCAGTATCCTGGTCACGTGACCTACTGTTGGCCATTATTATCCGTGTCTAAGATGCCTAGGAAACCCTGGTGTATCTACTTATACCTGAATAATTTTGGGATATTACGCTATAAGGTAGACACGATTAAATTTCCACAAAATTTATTGTCTTCGCGACATGTTTCGATACACTGTATCTTTATCAAGCGAATGTATTTAGATACAGATATTAAAGATACAGTGTTTCGAAACATGTCGCGAAGACAATAAATTTTGTGGAAATTCAATCGTGTCTACCTTATAGCGTAATAACTATGGATTTCCATCAAGTAAAGGCCACCTCAATCCAAAATTTTGGGATAAACTTGGCGAAAACCGATTGCTTGATTTCTGAGATCGCAAAAGCTTCAGATCGCTATTGTAGATGGCGATCGGTCATATACCATATGAAGCTTGATTTTCAGTAGAGAGGAATGTGCAACCGAATATTCTACCACTGTTTAATATTTGCCTACTGAGATTTTGACAACCCTGACAGCCAATCAAATGCGTTTCAGAAAACGTGCATGTAACGTGGAAACCTACCGTTAACAAACTGTCAATACTGTCCCTGTCACCTGCTACCTCTACAAGTTGTTAGTGTTTTTATATCAGTTTGTAAGACTAGACTTTGATTCCGAGAAAATTTACTTTGAGAGATCCAGTCTGCAGCAGGGTTTTATCGCATACCGTGCACCTGTGGGAAGGTCTACATCGGTACTACCAAAAGATCCATGGGAACAAGGCTAAAGGAACATGAGAGAAACTGCAGACTAGGGCAAACTGACAAGTCGGCTGTGGCGGAACACTTAGTGAGGGTAACCACAGGATTCTGTTTGAAAATGCAAAACTGATTGCACCCAACCAGGGATACCATAGCCGACTGGTACGGGAGGCAATAGAAATCCACAAACACACGGATAATTTCAACAGAAAAGAAGAAGCTGTCACCCTCAACCGAATATTGAATCCCATTTTAAGAAAATCGATAATAACTGCAGGTAGTTTTTCAGATAATAATGATGATTATTCTCCGAACCCAGATGAGGTAAACAAGGTAATCAATATTAATGACAATTCCTCTAATCCGAATGGAATAATTAGCACCGCAAACTACCTGAATCGGCATAAATATGAATGAATTCCGAGATGAATGAGCCTGTGAAGAAGCTAGCCACTCGAGAAAGCGAAACGTCAGGAAGAAATTCCAAAAAACGACGGCCTTCAAACACGAATAAAAGTAATGATACTGTTCCACCCAATCCTTGCAATTCTTCACTCAAACAATGAACTATTTCAACAATAGCTTCTTCATTACATGTTCGTATTCCTCGTCAAAGGTATCCATTTTTACAAAATACAACACACCGTGATGCTACACTTTCCTCCACTAGAACAATTTTGATGCACCTGACGCCAGCCCAGGCAGGAAAACATAAGCGTTATTTTTACGAAATAAATGCTGAGATCGAATCGAGAATCCTGATATTCTGCAAAAACCCTTCCCGTTCAAAAGCATTCACTCGTTAATTTCACTCAACCGCTAGACATAGATTTCCAGCCCCATCAGAGTTTGAATATATCTGCAGGAGACTTCATCACCCAAAGCTCATGTATTCAGTTGCACGACTCAATAACCGCGGAAAATGTTCTGAGATACTTGATGAGTTCAAAGAGCTGCTTCTTCATCTTCAGCAGCACAATCGTCTGCTATTTCTGGCTCTGGCTAAATAGGTGAAATTGGAGTACTCGATAGCTGCGTTCGAGTTGACGCCCGAAACGATCCGGGTGCGCTCTCAATAACCTTATCGCATTTCTTTTAAAACTCGGAGCGAGTTCTCTTCCCGGAGCGAGTTCTCTTCCATTGTTTTCAATGGCATTTGAAAGCCCGGATAATGTACTGAATGCCCTGCTCGCTCGGGCTTCAACTCGAACGTAGCCGATTTTAGTACCTATCCGTATCTAATTGGAAATACAGTACAAAGATGAGCTGGTCGCCTACTGGCTTACATATATGCCATTGAAAATCAATAAAGGGTAAAAACATTTGAAACAAACATTCAATAAAGACAGTTCACACCATATGAAATTCGCAAAAGCAAATATGGGAGGGAGTTGCATTTGAAATCTCCAGTAAATTACAACCATCATTACCAGAAAATAAAATGGTGGAAACGGAAATGTCGAAAATTAAAAAAAATATATCCGTTATTACTACAGGTGAGTTTTGAGCAAAAAACTCCTAAAAGACGGTCTCGTTTCTCCGATATCTTCAGACAGTGGCGTAAATGATTTTCATCATTTATTAAGCAGGGAATTCCAATAAAATATTGAATATGTGAAGAAAATATACACAATTTTTTATAAAGAGCTCTCCTTTTTTGGCATTCCAGAATTGTTGCATCGAAAACTTTAATCTTTGTTAGGAGTTATAACAAAAATGCATTTAATTTCACGAATTCAACGGCCTGTATACTCAAAATGGCTCATTTTCTAACAGACATATCCTGTCTTATTATTTGTGATTTTATGAGAGGAATCTGACGTATGAGTTCGCACTTCTAATTCTGAAATACCCTGTTTAATGAATGTTTTTTTTTAAATATCTATTTCCAAAGTTTAAAATGTTGAATCCAAACACGAAATATGGCGCTCTTCTTTCGTTCGAAAGGACCTTCAAAAGTCACATCAAGGAAATATTCCTCATTTTTTGAACAACTAAAACCAGAGAAACACACACGTTTTGGCCGCCTAGACCCTTCTTTGAACAACTAAAACCAGAGAAACACACACCTTTTTCCGTAATTAACCTCAATTTTCATGCTAAAATTCAATTTCCATTTCCGCGACGGTATAAGATCTGAGCTTTGTGTAATGTGCCCAGCAAGATACAAAGTTTTGTAAAAGCTGATTGCAGCCTTTTCTCCACCGAGTCAATGCGAAATTATTACAAAACTTCTATAAAAGACTTAGAAACATAAATATTCGAACCCTTTGGTATTCCAACCAGAAGCAGGGATCTTTTACGAGCCCACCATCCATGGACTCGGGACCACCGGCTTGACGACCCCTCCGAACAACAGCATATCTTCAATATATCTTGTGCTCATTGATATATTGCCTGCAAGCTATGATACGTTATTTTGCTGCAGTTGTTTGGGCTTTCGACGCGATCTTTCCCTGCATGAAGTCACCCGTTCAAGTACTAACCGCGCTCGGCAGATATCGAATCATAAACATCTCAGACAAGAATAATATCTAAAACAGCTACACCCTTGCCTATATAGCTGACAACTTGGAAGCATGTGTTGTTATCGTAAGAAGATGAAATATACCCTTTTGCTGACGACTTCCGAACCATAGGAGAGCGCCATGATTTGAATTTGGATTCGTGATTCGAAATTTTTCATTACTAATCTTCTACAAGTCAAACAAAGACCCGAAAACTCATTCTGGAATATTTTACCGATATAACACATAATTCGTCAACACAAATAGAAATTCTGAGAAAATACAAAAAAGTTGGAATACAATAATAAATGTTTTATTATATCACAGTAAAAAATGGAATAAATCCCAACTATCTACTGAAGTTGAATTGAACTGGCCGATACTTGATGAAAATCCATATTAACAAAAAATATATTACAGTTTCCTGTATGATTTTCACTCACAATGGGTTTACAAAATTTATCTTGCTTGAAGAAGCTATTGTAATAGCGAAACACGTGTCGCGGTTTTGTAAACCCATTGTGAGTGAAAATCATACAGGAAACTGTAATATATTTTTTGTATCTACTGAAGTCTTCACTTTTTATCTGACCTTTCTTTGGTATGATGCATAGCCTCCAACGAGGCTTCTGTTTGACTTTTTAGGGATGGTTTTTTCCTCATGACCTCTGAAATCAGAATATTCAGAGTTTAGAATGGAAAGCAAGTCATTGGAATTTGATTACAATTTTCGTAAAATAATGATGGTAACTCCAAATTATCAGAGTCTTTGAAGTACAAATTACCATAGCCCTCATCATTAGACATATCTATCTGGTCATTCAGAGCACATGATTCATTTCTATGTTCACTTTGAAATAAAGGATAATCAGTACCCATTACATAATTGAAGTTGTCATTTATGATATTATAAAGCTCCAAAAGTCTATATGTTTCTCGTTTGATTCTCATAATACATGCTTTATCATATGTTCTTTTGGACATATTGATTCGAACTAATTTAACTCACCTGAAAATATTATTATTAACCTCTGCCTGCTGCTCTGCAAGTTTCTTTGTTTCTTATAATTCATTCAACACAACTACAAACTGAGTACAAACTACTACAAACAACTGAACCAACGCCATTTTTTACTCCATGTTATGCGAACTGTCATATTCAACGCTAAACACAGACAGAGTTAGTGTAAATGAGTTAAAGCGTTCGGTTGTCATCGAATAAAAGTTGTAATGGATGATTCATATCGAATTTCCAACCGATAAAAACCGAACACCATAGCTCGTTTACTTGAAGGTTGCAGGGAATATCGGGTTTGTGTTGAAGAGGGTAAAGTTGTAGAGTTTGTTTCGAGTTGTACGATTGTTTCAACTTTTATCACAAAAGTCTTGGGATTCATAATACAAATGAGATCTATACTGAATAATTTTCATCACCACAGAAGTAAATAATGTAGTGCTATGATTAACTCAGGATACGTCGAGAACAAGATAAGGATATTTTTTTTACACTGCACTCGGAATACGTGCGGAAATCCTGAGGACGTAACACCGTATTGCTACTCGGGAGGTCCTACAATAGTCAACTGTGATGAAATTGGGATAGCCTCGGGATCTCAACTGGATATCAACTAAATATATCTTGTGGAGTGACTGGCATCGACCTTGGGATGAGGTGGGGATCAGTAAGCCAGGATGTTCTGCGGAGCTACATGGGCACTATTACAATTTCCTACGGACATGTAGGGGATGATTTATGAGAACTCCTTAGGTAAAAAGGAATGATGGAATTGGGATATCCTGAGGAAAATGTGTGCTATCTGGGTTATTTTTCCTACGACCACCTATTTTATTAAACAATATTTGTATATTAGATCATGTATATTGAGTTGACCGACTAATCTTACGTTTCATTTGTGACAGTCTCTGTTTCAAAGTCTAATCAGTTTTTGAAATTTTCAAATAATGTGCCCGTGTCTGGTTCTCTGGTTGCCTATCTTCGACACAGGTAGTTCGTATTAAAACCAACATCCGAAATAATGATAAATTAACAGTTTCGAGCTTTCGTTGCAAAATAGCTGAAAAGATGAAACTAAATTACTTAAGAGATATAGGCACATATCTCTGATAACGATAATTCAAATCTGAATTAGCTCAGTTGATATAGTATCCAGTAAGATAACCGAAACGTTGTGGGTTCGATTTTCAACCTCAACACTTTTGTTTTTCTTTTCTTCATTATTTATAAAAAATCAGTTTTTGGTATATATCAATAAAGAAAATCAATTAATAATTAAATCTGTGAATCTTACCGGATTCACTGGTTTTACGGCTTATTCACAGCCATGGGAGTAGAGAGTGCGATATGTAACTTTCCTATATATTCGGGAAAAAACGAATATTCATCTTTGAAACTCAACAACAAAAGTGCCAGACAAGAACGTTTAGATTCAAAACAAAATTTCCCAAAATATTTCATTACCCCCATCGCCCCCTTCCCTGAACATGGGTTTACCATCTCTGTCACTTTTCGTGAAACCTGTGCTGGATCTTTTTTCAACATTTCGGACCTACAGCCAGATAACTGAGACCTTGAAGTGCTAAAGAACTTGATGATTTCAGTATATCGTTAGAGATAACCCTATACGTTTATGTTTTGTGTTGTGTTTTATCGAGCTGATCAGCATGAGGTGCTATTTGCCATATTCTTCCATCAGTGAATTCCCTATCGAGAATATACCATATGGAGTTTTTTCCACTATCGACATGGTAGGTATCATTTTCTTGATAGATACTGTGAATGTTCTAAAGAAACGATAAATGAAAAGTCGGAACAAAAATTATACTTTGAATAATCGATAAGATTGGAACCTTTGGTGTAAAAGTGACAATCAGTTTTCAAACAGTACCACTTCAAAACAAATATGGAAGGGAATTAATGCACTGTTACATAATACATCAAATCATAACAATAACAAAATAAGCGAAATTGAAATCAATGGTCTAAAAATAACCAATACGATTGAAATTTGTGAAGAACTCAACAGTCATTTCATTTCTATAGGTTCAAAAATTTCTTCAATGGTAAAATATAAAAACTCAACTGAACACATTTCAAATTTAGTATCTATGTTTCTCCGACCAACAAGCATATTGGAAATAGAGGAAATTATTGATAACCTAGACTGCAAAAAGGCAAGTGGTTTTGATGGAATCGGCGTAAAAATCATAAAGATGGTTAAATCTGAGATTTCACCAATTTTATTGCAACTTTTTTCGAAATCTATTGAGATGGGCATATTCCCAGACAACATGAAAATTGCAAGGGTTGTTCCGATATTCAAAGGTGGCAAAAAATGTGATCCCGATAATTATCGTCCAATTTCTGTTCTACCGGTTCTTTCTAAAATCATTGAAAAAATTGTAAATATTCGCCTTTTCGATTTTTTGGAAAATAATAATTTACTGTATGAAGGGCAATATGGTTTTCGCAGGAACAGAGACACATAAACTACAGTTCTAGATACAGTAGCCAATATTCAACTCGAAATTGATGGAAATAAAAAATGTAGTCTGTTGTCTCTGGATTTGCGAAAAGCGTTCGATACCGTGGATCATGCAATACTACTCCAGAAACTATTTCTAATTGGAATCAGAGGAAAAATTCACAAATGGTTTGAAAGCTACTTATTCAATAGAAAACAGTTTGTATATTATGATAATGAAAAAAGTTCCTTAAAAAGGATAACTAGTGGAGTTCCTCAAGGTTCCATTCTTGGTCCAGTTCTGTTTTTGATCTATATTGATTCTATATCTAAATTAAAACTTTTTGGCAACCTGAAATTATTTGCGGATGACACAACATTGATTTATTTTGCAAATGACTTTACTCAGTTACAAAATTTAATGAAAAATGACTTAGAGAAAATTTCATTTTGGCTGAAAATACATAAATTATCATTGAACTATAATAAATCTTCCTATATGTATATTTCCAAACAGAATATGAATAAGTGCAGCATTCCTCTAATTTTCGAAAATGAATACATCAACTATAAACCCGTTGTTAAAATCTTGGGACTATACATAGATGAAAAACTGTCTTGGGAAAAGCACATTGAGAAATTAAGAAAGAAAATTTCCCCCCTGATTGGTATCTTATTTAAAATAAGATATCTTTTACCACGCACTTATTTATTAAATATCTATCACTGTTTAATAAATTCGAATATACAATATTTAGTATCTATTTGGGGCACAGCCAACAAATCAATTATGAAACCATTAAAAAAACTGCAAAATAAATCTATAAAATGTATTTATAATATGAACTATCTGGAACCTACAAGGAATTTGTATAAACCCAAAAAACTTTTAGATATTGAATCTCTTCATGAAATAAAACTGATTATATTCATTCACTTTGTCAGAAACCAAATAAAATTCTCAAATTTAAAATTTTTGGAGGTGAATAATATTCATGTTCACCATACCCGCCAAAATGATTCTTTGCGACCTTTGAATGCGAGAACAAACTTTGGTCAGAAATCAATATTGCACAGTGGTGTAAATATTTATAATTCAATACCTCGTGTTCTCAAGAACATTAAGCAAGAACATTTATTCAAGAAACATTTGAAAAAATATTTTTTGATCTGCTGAGATTTTATTATTCCTGCAAAGTATTTATCACTGTCAGTTTTAGATCATTTTACTGTTAATTATCACTGTGTTTCGTTATTTTCTTTGTTACATAATTATTCCACATGTATACCTACATATCCCTGTCATAAACTGTAATAGTTTCTTGGGATGAATAAAATAATAATAACTTAAAAAGATCAAATGCCCTTATACCAAACTGAACTCGCTCGTACATGACGTGCGTTTCGCTAACAAGGTTAGCATTTTCAGGAGGGAGATTGTATCATCAAGGTTCTTCTCCAGAAGGTACCAAAACATAGGAAACCAAATATATCCAGCTGTTCACAAAAGCATTTTCACTTCTATTTCACTTGTGCAATTTCAAAGTTATGATGTTTTGAATGAAGAAATCACGTTTGTCAATTTTGAGGTGACTCTTTTTGGAATTACCCCAGATGTGTGATCACTTAATTTTTTATTACTTTTCACTAGTCATTAGCGACACAAACCGTATTACGTATATAACAAGTGGGTGAGCTTTTATTATTTACCTGGTAGAGAAAGCCAAACATTCTTGGATGATTGTGGAATTGATATAGTATCAGTTTCTTCTCCTGGAGATGCTAACCTTGTTAGCGAAACGCGCGTCGAGTGCAAAAATATCAGTTTGGTGTTAGGGTAATTGATCTCTAGGAAAAGTTTTGAGGAAATCTGATTTTTTCTTCAAGAAACTTTGCGCCTAGAAGGAAGAGATTTGTACGGGCAATAATACATTCATAGATTGATGGAATGTTGTTCAACCAAACATAAATGAAAAACTTGACGATGATAACACTCGAACTGAGTCTAAAGACATTGAAATTCATTTCTTGGTTTTTCCTCACCTGGAAATGAAAAAGCTTCAAATTCTCATATCTGCTTATAGGCAATTTGGTATATTTTCCCCGATACGTAACTGCCATATTCTGAAAAATTGACTGACTATTTTGTCAGCTACAGATTGTATTCTTTGCGTATTTAGAGAAATAATTTGAGAAAATTTGAAAAAATAATGTATTCCCTGAATTCGCAAAAAAATACGATACTACAAAATAGTGAGTAAAGTTTACTTTTTTGTCATATTACAGTTACGTATCGGGGCAGATATACCAATTTAAATAAATAATATCCAAGCAACAGACATCAATAATAATAGTTATAAACAAATAATGCTTCAACGTACACCAAAAGCCGGTCGCAATCAATGTCTTTTCCTATTCGTTTACGTTACTTTGGAAATAATCAATTAGATTAAAAAAATTAAGTTGAACAGTTTTATTCAAATACATTATTATCCTAATGATGTAGCTATTGCACCAAAATCTTATAAATGATTCGGTAGGTCCTATGTACCAGTAATCACAAAACTTTTCTCTCGAATCTGAAGCATAAATCTTTGGGCACGTAAAATTTATATTAAGTCAACAGCAATATCATTATAATAGTATATTACGTAACGAGGAGGATACGTAGCCTATGAAGCATGAGAGAAAATGATGAGCACGATGCGTGCCTGTTCCAAAGGCAGACTGTAGAAAATTGGTCGAAAAAAATCTGTCACTGCTGCCCGTGTTATCAATTTCTAACTACATACCTGGTTTTGCTATCTAGCGGAAGATGCTCAAACGCAATGCTCACACTATTATAAATAATTAGTTACTGAGAATAATTTTCAGTTTTATATTTTCCCACTCAGTGAAATAAAAGATTCTACATAATGGTGTACTTAGCTTTGCTGTATCATTCAGGATTTCAAGGAGTATTTTATCTTGGGCCGTACCAAGTTGGCCATCTCTGCTCTATTGAATATTCCTATCACAATCACGGCTCGATGAAATCTCAACTCCTCTCCTTGTTGCAGCCTGTCCCTCGAATTGGAGTGGCGATTGGAGATATGATTTTAGATCTGAATGTTATTTCTCATTTATTCACGGGACCACATCTGAAGTATAAGCAGCACGTTTTTAAAGAAGTGAGTATTCTTAATTATTCAAATCTTGAACCGAAAGTCTATCGGCTGTCCAAGAGACGATATCTTCGCCATTGGGCAATATGAAAATGTAGGGCAAATGAATTAGCAACTTTTCGCTATCCCGAGGAGAGTGAAGAAATATGTTGTTTAACGAAGCATAGGGCGAGGTGACCGATTTCTCGAGTGAAGATCGTAACTTTTGCTAAGATTTGTATCTTTCTTGTATTAAATCATTTGAGAGAATGTTATATTAGAATAATAAGAAATGAATTTCAACCAGATCAATTTCAATAAATTTTGCGTATGGAATTGCAAATAGGCAAACCAACTGAGGCATGCAACTAATTTCATTATCTTCATGCTTTGTAACTGTCATTAGCCTAGGTAGAGGTTGATAAAAATGGATTGGTTTTCAATAATAACGTTACGTTTATACGTATATAAAGTCATAATTTTTGTCGCCTTATCAACTTCATGCGGAGTAAATGCTCACATGTCAAAATCGCGATCATTTGAATTTTCACTCATTTTCAGTTACAATTACACCTGGAATTTTTATAATTCAGCGTCTATTTTCCGAGAGCCAAGGCAAGATGAATAAAAACCCTAATACCTAATAGATTGTAAGCAAATTTTCTCGACTTTTCGCTATCTTGATTTTGATCAATTTCAACTGAAGAGATGCCTTCGAGAGTTTGCCAGCAGAGGCGCACCTTACGTGAATTTAATTTAATCTGTAATGCCATGATATCCTTCTGCTCGACGGCCATTCGATTATTTATAGATTTATAGGTTATGTTTATTTCATGGTCTCATGTTTTGCATGCAATTTCTTGCTTTCCTCCGAAATGCTAGAAATAATGTAATAAAATTTTGACTGATTATTAGGTATTCCTTTCGCTTTCAATTTGATGAAGAATAAATCAAAAACTCAGTGATTGTGATGTGATTTTAAATCTTCCGAAACAATAGTTGTGAGTGAAACTGGAAAGTATGGATATCTTATCTTTCTACTTTCTGAGGAACCGAAGATAGGTAAGTACTTTTTTCTTCATAGTGTTAAAAATTATGCATTTTTAATGTGATTACGAGCCGATGATATGAGGGATAAGTAATACCTAAACGTTACACGAGCGTTTTATTTTAAGCTTTGTAAATCGGTTCATAATGAATCTAACTATCACTATGGATTCAAAGAAAAACAAGAACAGCAACGATAAATACTTAAAAAGAATATAGACAAGCAGAACGTGAAAGGAAACAAGATAGGTACAAGATTTTGAATATTAAAGGAACTTTCAAATGCATTCAAATTCAAATCGAACTGTCAAACAATTCAAAAAAATTAATAGCTTTTTATCAGGCGAACTCGACCTTACGTAATTTGTACACTAATAATTATATTGGTGAACGAAAGATTCCGCAAGAGTTTATCCAATGAGACCGCCCTTATCGAAAATCGTAAGCTGCCGCCTCAATGAAAATGTACCCTCAGAAAATCGCATTTGTATCACCACCTCAACACCTTCCGTTAAAAAATGTAAGTTTACTCTTCGATTTCTCAGGTCGAGAGGAATTGGCTAACACAAGCATATCGGTCAACGCACCAGGGTTTTTATTCATCCTGAGCCAAGGCGAATTTCGTTTCAGTTTGTTTGACAATTGGACTCCTACGCTACTTTATTCGTTAAAATTTAGTAATATGCTCAATGAGCACGGTGAAAGACATTGCTCTTTTAGTAGAAATGGAAATCTGAAATAATAAAAGATGCTGATATTTCAGTGTCAGTAGTGGCAGAAATATTATATAGCTATACCTCGGATGAGATTGTTATTACATATTATATCCTTATATGAAAGTGCTTGCTATATAATATCTCACTTCTCACCCTGGGTCAGGGGTCGGCAGGAGCCAAAAATTACAATTCAAAAAATATCAAAGATTCGAAGAGCTACAAAATATTTATTTCACCAACATTAAATAGTATATATAGGTAAATAAATAAAGTTCTTTGATAAAAAATATCTATTCATTCATAAGAAGCATAGACCTAAGGCATAGGTGTAAAATATACCAATAGATTATAGTGCTTGCACTATAGTGCACGCACTCTAGTCACTTATCACATACATATGAACTGTTATTCTTGCACCACAAGCAGCGTTTGTTCATTTTTTCCTTGAGCGTACCGTGATGACTTACTAGACTTACTTGACACCAAACAACAGCTGAATGATAAAGAGATATTGATATTGATCACATACATTTAAGCAAAAGCCCATAAACTGAAAAAATTGAATAGTAGCAGACAAAATAACAGCTATTTGAACATATAAAGCATTACCCATAATAATACTAAGTGTGAATGATTTGCTATTTCATTTCTAGAAAAACCCAGTACAACTGAGGCGGTAGGTGCCTATAAAAGAAAACACTTATCTCACAGGGCAAATCATCATAATTTTTCAACATGATGGAATAGATGGTAATAATAAAATACTAATCGCACAAGGATGATGATATTTAGTTTTGCATTTTTTTGTTGTGCTCCTCTCAAATTCCTGGGCTTGAGAGGGAAATGATAAATTTTGTACTCTTTTGTTGACAATCATTCGAAATAATATCATGAAAAGGACAAGCAATAAATATTTGTAAGGATAACTCAAATGAATTTTGTGTGTCAAGTAGGCAGTAGCTTCCAAGATACGTCATTGTTTGCCAATATAATTTGTCCATGTAGGGAATGAAATATGTTTTACATTTTAGCTTCGTTTCGATGAATGCCAATTATATCTCATGAATTTTAGTCATATTTCACGGGGATTGCTGCAGATAAGCAACGTTTGTATAACTAAATGAAATATTAACTATATTTTCGACGATAAAAATGGACTGGCGTTGAGCGCTGGTCCCTTCAGAAAATGTCTAATAGAACCGTAACGAGCTGTTTCTGGAAACTAGTGTCGTACGTATTGAATTTGCAGATTCTCGACGCCCCGCATGCGCATTTTAAATTTATGCACAACTTGTAAAAAAACATGGGAAAATTTTCAAAGTTTTCAATCATAAAATATTCATTAGGAACTATGCACTGTAAAATGATCAAACCACCTCATTGGATTCGATGTGTTTGAACTTTTATACTAGAGCTATGAATTATCCACTATATATACTTATGAGAGATTTCGAGGAAATAGGTGACACGAGGGCAACGTTACTTGTGCCATGTTCCAGAATAAGGGTGTCGGCTGTAGGCTGTGTAGTGGCCACAATGTGATTTAAAATACATAGAGTGCGTAGAGATTATAGCTATAAGGAGCTACATTGGCTGCCGCATAATTATTCATGTCCAGACCTTCTGCGGAAAAATCAACGGTGACAAATAATTTCTCTCTGAACTTTTTTTTGTAGAAAATCGCTTAAGATGGATCAACAGTACCAAGAGGAATTCATGCATTCATGAAAATTTCGAGCATTTCCGTGTTTCTGACGAGCATGTTGGTTGGTTGATCATCACTATATTGTGCTGATTCGTTCACTAGACTCTCTTCATCAGGAAAAATTATAATGATGAACATTAAATATTGTCAAAGGATTCCTAAGCAAATTGAACTTTCGATCCAATAATTTCAACTATTAGATAGACGGTGTCCAGTTGGCTTATTGTAGAATTCTCAATGGTATTCAGAGAAGACGTGTAACTCGAGATTCCTTCTGAAGAAAACTCCTCTTGAACAAATTTTCATCAATTTCAGAAAACTTTGAGCACCTTCATGGCACTGCCCCCAGCTGCGTGGAATGAAGCTAGAACAACCATTCAAAGTCTTCTCTCAGAACACGATCGACACATTCAGCCTTACCCAGAAGGCAGAAACAGGTAATGAAAACTTCTTTAAAACGGATATTCACGGTTCATGTATTTTCGATCTGAAACGATCATTGTAGCGTCAAGACTTCCAGTCCATCATTGTGGACTGGGGGACGCAATAGCTTATTTCACCCCTATCCAGAGATTAATCAAGTCAAGTATTTTAATATTTGGACAAACTACTTGAGTTGACTTGAAAATCAAGCTCGTGACAATTTACATTCTTGACTTGACTTGATTTGATATATTTATTACTCGACTTGAAATCAAGCTACTTGATATTATATTACTTAATCTTGATAAGCACGTGTTGCACGGCGTATATTTCTGCAAGCTGACTCGCGCTTAGCAAAATGCGGGGATTCCCCGAGCTCCGAACTGACTGACTAAATCGCGGTGTCTTGCTCAGCTTTGTGCTCAGTGTTACAAACGTAACACTTTTGTTGTACTTCGCACCCTGTGTTGCAGCCTTTTAATTGCGAAATGTGACATTTTAGCATATTACTCACGCTGACATCGAATGATAGTAGATTACACCACTAGTCAATAATGATAACTATTAATCTAATAATAATATTGATATTCAAGAGAATGGCAACTCTGTTTATCTGATGTCTGTTTTTGTCTATTTTTCAAAAAGTTCAGGAGTTGTTGTTTGTGTTGTTTTAACATTTGATATTTTTTTTTACTTGATTCCAAGTCAAATGAAAGAGCTTGAATATCAAGTCAAGCCGTGAATCTCTGCCCCCATCCAATAGCGTCAATCGTGATTACTAACATGTGTTGAAATCGCGTCGTTTCGGAGAACAAGAATTGAGGGTGAGTAGCTTAAATTATCTGTTCATTATTGCATCTTGCATCTTTATTAGCTTGGACGGTGGCGGAAGCTCTTCTACAGAACGTGATCGCTAGACATGGAGTTCCTCTAGAACTATACTACGATCAAGATCGCCTTTTTAGGAATTGGAAAAACCACAGGGGGCAAGGGTTTGTGACTTGACGCCGGGGCCTCAATCTGCCTACTTCCCAGGTCTCGTCACGAGTTCTTTCTAAGGTCTCAATCTGCCTACTCCTTAGATCGAACTGGGATATCGAGGGATGTTGGGTGGTATTCATAGCAGCGGGTGCTGCTAAAGAAACGTCGGATGTCTTGGTGGGTACTGGGCATCTGGAAATTAGGGGTTTCCATGCAGTTGGAAGTCTCTGACAGTCGTCACGTTTATTTAAGCAGGAAGGTCGCTTCTCGATTTCGATGGCCTCGCGAATTATACGAGCTTGTAGTGTTTTTGCTGTGGCGATGGTCTTAGTGTTCTCAAAGTCTATATTGTGTCCTGTCTCCTGATGATGTTTGGACAGAGCTGAAGATGGGTCTGATTTTCGTACAGCAAGTTGATGTTCGTATACTCTACTTGTCACACGTCTGTTGGTCTGGCCTACATATGTTCTATGGCAATCAGAACATGGTATTTATTATATACCCTGTGATTCGTTGGCAATTTTGTCCTTGGGGGAGCGGAGGAATGTGGAGATTTTGTTGTTGGCTGTAAATATCGTTTTTATGTCCTGTTTTTCGAGAATACGGCTGATTTTGTCAGTAACACCTTCAATGTAGGAAAGGAAAGCTTTGTGGGGAACGTTGTTGTCTGTTAGGTCTCTGGGAATGGAAGGAGAAGTTTGATGGCGGCGGATGGATCTGTCAATTTGATGGTCTGTAAATCCATTTTGAAGAAGGGCTGATTTGAGTTGGGCTGGTTCCTGTGGTTTTTTATGGAGGTCTGTGAACTGTGAGGTTGATAAATCTGTGGATGAGGAAATCCCCTCATCCCTCGGGAACAAAACTCCAGACGCGGTTCAACCCGAACTCAACAACAACATACAACTGACCGCGGAATCCTATCCGAACAAATATATATATATATATATATATATATATATATATATATATATATATATATATATATATATATATATATATATATAGTTAGGAAAGTAGTTGCTTTTTTAACTAGTTATAGTCCATCACCTACTGCTGTCTTCGTTGCTCCATTCAACATTAATTACTGTTTCAGGGTGTTCGTCGACCAAACGAATGCAAGAATGCATTTACCTGTGAACATCGGCGAATATTCCTGTATAATCACGCCCAAACAATTTGCAAGAAATTTAGCTCGGTACGAGCCGAGCGGGCGCCATTGGACAAATTTGTAAGTTGTAGAATTTTGTATATAATATGGAATTGTAAAAATGGGGAAAAATTATTTCAAACTTTTAGCATTATGGATATTTTTTTCATTCAAATCTAGCCTTCGCCCTCATTGCACCTCTTCTCTCCAGAACTCCGGAAATATTGGTGATTTTTCGTCAAACTCAATATATTTGTGTATCAAGGGTATAAAGTAGATGTTTTTACCCGGAGGGCGACGGTCTTACAAAACCGAGGGCTTGCACAACGTCCGAGGGCATATACATCTATTTATACAAACTCTGTCATACTAGTTCGCTAATATAATATATGAAAAGCACACGGAAAAAACGATAAATGTCCAAAAACCATAAATATTCAGGAAAACGTTTTATAATTGAAATTCGGGTTATCATCAAATCAGTTATGCATATTTAGCAATAAAGAAAACGGTATCTTCTAATAGTAGGAGAGCCCACGATGCTAAATCGGGATTTACTCGAGCGTCATAGACACCTATTGGGTTGCGAAACTTAGATGATAAAAAGAAAAAATGTTATATAATGTATACCTTTTCATCGGTGGGAGGAGCGTCTATAGACTTTCAAAAATGTAAAAAAAAACTTTTGCATGGACATATTCGAGCGCGTCAGATATTGATATCATCTATGTCCTACATATTTTTAAAAATGTACGTATGTTAATCTGATGTTTCCAGGATGGGGTGGTCGTACGT
>JAVJAQ010002135.1:0-145563 GCA_032362365.1 Zygogramma bicolorata | reverse complement strand
GTGTACAAATTACGTAAGGTCGAGTTCGCCTGATAAAAAGCTATTAATTTTTTTGAATTGTTTGACAGTTCGATTTGAATTTGAATGCATTTGAAAGTTCCTTTAATATTCAAAATCTTGTACCTATCTTGTTTCCTTTCACGTTCTGCTTGTCTATATTCTTTTTAAGTATTTATCGTTGCTGTTCTTGTTTTTCTTTGAATCCATAGTGATAGTTAGATTCATTATGAACCGATTTACAAAGCTTAAAATAAAACGCTCGTGTAACGTTTAGGTATTACTTATCCCTCATATCATCGGCTCGTAATCACATTAAAAATGCATAATTTTTAACACTATGAAGAAAAAAGTACTTACCTATCTTCGGTTCCTCAGAAAGTAGAAAGATAAGATATCCATACTTTCCAGTTTCACTCACAACTATTGTTTCGGAAGATTTAAAATCACATCACAATCACTGAGTTTTTGATTTATTCTTCATCAAATTGAAAGCGAAAGGAATACCTAATAATCAGTCAAAATTTGATTACATTATTTCTAGCATTTCGGAGGAAAGCAAGAAATTGCATGCAAACATGGGACCATGAAATAAACATAACCTATAAATCTATAAATAATCGAATGGCCGTCGAGCAGAAGGATATCATGGCATTACAGATTAAATTAAATTCACGTAAGGTGCGCCTCTGCTGGCAAACTCTCGAAGGCATCTCTTCAGTTGAAATTGATCAAAATCAAGATAGCGAAAAGTCGAGAAAATTTGCTTACAATCTATTAGGTATTAGGGTTTTTATTCATCTTGCCTTGGCTCTCGGAAAATAGACGCTGAATTATAAAAATTCCAGGTGTAATTGTAACTGAAAATGAGTGAAAATTCAAATGATCGCGATTTTGACATGTGAGCATTTACTCCGCATGAAGTTGATAAGGCGACAAAAATTATGACTTTATATACGTATAAACGTAACGTTATTATTGAAAACCAATCCATTTTTATCAACCTCTACCTAGGCTAATGACAGTTACAAAGCATGAAGATAATGAAATTAGTTGCATGCCTCAGTTGGTTTGCCTATTTGCAATTCCATACGCAAAATTTATTGAAATTGATCTGGTTGAAATTCATTTCTTATTATTCTAATATAACATTCTCTCAAATGATTTAATACAAGAAAGATACAAATCTTAGCAAAAGTTACGATCTTCACTCGAGAAATCGGTCACCTCGCCCTATGCTTCGTTAAACAACATATTTCTTCACTCTCCTCGGGATAGCGAAAAGTTGCTAATTCATTTGCCCTACATTTTCATATTGCCCAATGGCGAAGATATCGTCTCTTGGACAGCCGATAGACTTTCGGTTCAAGATTTGAATAATTAAGAATACTCACTTCTTTAAAAACGTGCTGCTTATACTTCAGATGTGGTCCCGTGAATAAATGAGAAATAACATTCAGATCTAAAATCATATCTCCAATCGCCACTCCAATTCGAGGGACAGGCTGCAACAAGGAGAGGAGTTGAGATTTCATCGAGCCGTGATTGTGATAGGAATATTCAATAGAGCAGAGATGGCCAACTTGGTACGGCCCAAGATAAAATACTCCTTGAAATCCTGAATGATACAGCAAAGCTAAGTACACCATTATGTAGAATCTTTTATTTCACTGAGTGGGAAAATATAAAACTGAAAATTATTCTCAGTAACTAATTATTTATAATAGTGTGAGCATTGCGTTTGAGCATCTTCCGCTAGATAGCAAAACCAGGTATGTAGTTAGAAATTGATAACACGGGCAGCAGTGACAGATTTTTTTCGACCAATTTTCTACAGTCTGCCTTTGGAACAGGCACGCATCGTGCTCATCATTTTCTCTCATGCTTCATAGGCTACGTATCCTCCTCGTTACGTAATATACTATTATAATGATATTGCTGTTGACTTAATATAAATTTTACGTGCCCAAAGATTTATGCTTCAGATTCGAGAGAAAAGTTTTGTGATTACTGGTACATAGGACCTACCGAATCATTTATAAGATTTTGGTGCAATAGCTACATCATTAGGATAATAATGTATTTGAATAAAACTGTTCAACTTAATTTTTTTAATCTAATTGATTATTTCCAAAGTAACGTAAACGAATAGGAAAAGACATTGATTGCGACCGGCTTTTGGTGTACGTTGAAGCATTATTTGTTTATAACTATTATTATTGATGTCTGTTGCTTGGATATTATTTATTTAAATTGGTATATCTGCCCCGATACGTAACTGTAATATGACAAAAAAGTAAACTTTACTCACTATTTTGTAGTATCGTATTTTTTTGCGAATTCAGGGAATACATTATTTTTTCAAATTTTCTCAAATTATTTCTCTAAATACGCAAAGAATACAATCTGTAGCTGACAAAATAGTCAGTCAATTTTTCAGAATATGGCAGTTACGTATCGGGGAAAATATACCAAATTGCCTATAAGCAGATATGAGAATTTGAAGCTTTTTCATTTCCAGGTGAGGAAAAACCAAGAAATGAATTTCAATGTCTTTAGACTCAGTTCGAGTGTTATCATCGTCAAGTTTTTCATTTATGTTTGGTTGAACAACATTCCATCAATCTATGAATGTATTATTGCCCGTACAAATCTCTTCCTTCTAGGCGCAAAGTTTCTTGAAGAAAAAATCAGATTTCCTCAAAACTTTTCCTAGAGATCAATTACCCTAACACCAAACTGATATTTTTGCACTCGACGCGCGTTTCGCTAACAAGGTTAGCATCTCCAGGAGAAGAAACTGATACTATATCAATTCCACAATCATCCAAGAATGTTTGGCTTTCTCTACCAGGTAAATAATAAAAGCTCACCCACTTGTTATATACGTAATACGGTTTGTGTCGCTAATGACTAGTGAAAAGTAATAAAAAATTAAGTGATCACACATCTGGGGTAATTCCAAAAAGAGTCACCTCAAAATTGACAAACGTGATTTCTTCATTCAAAACATCATAACTTTGAAATTGCACAAGTGAAATAGAAGTGAAAATGCTTTTGTGAACAGCTGGATATATTTGGTTTCCTATGTTTTGGTACCTTCTGGAGAAGAACCTTGATGATACAATCTCCCTCCTGAAAATGCTAACCTTGTTAGCGAAACGCACGTCATGTACGAGCGAGTTCAGTTTGGTATAAGGGCATTTGATCTTTTTAAGTTATTATTATTTTATTCATCCCAAGAAACTATTACAGTTTATGACAGGGATATGTAGGTATACATGTGGAATAATTATGTAACAAAGAAAATAACGAAACACAGTGATAATTAACAGTAAAATGATCTAAAACTGACAGTGATAAATACTTTGCAGGAATAATAAAATCTCAGCAGATCAAAAAATATTTTTTCAAATGTTTCTTGAATAAATGTTCTTGCTTAATGTTCTTGAGAACACGAGGTATTGAATTATAAATATTTACACCACTGTGCAATATTGATTTCTGACCAAAGTTTGTTCTCGCATTCAAAGGTCGCAAAGAATCATTTTGGCGGGTATGGTGAACATGAATATTATTCACCTCCAAAAATTTTAAATTTGAGAATTTTATTTGGTTTCTGACAAAGTGAATGAATATAATCAGTTTTATTTCATGAAGAGATTCAATATCTAAAAGTTTTTTGGGTTTATACAAATTCCTTGTAGGTTCCAGATAGTTCATATTATAAATACATTTTATAGATTTATTTTGCAGTTTTTTTAATGGTTTCATAATTGATTTGTTGGCTGTGCCCCAAATAGATACTAAATATTGTATATTCGAATTTATTAAACAGTGATAGATATTTAATAAATAAGTGCGTGGTAAAAGATATCTTATTTTAAATAAGATACCAATCAGGGGGGAAATTTTCTTTCTTAATTTCTCAATGTGCTTTTCCCAAGACAGTTTTTCATCTATGTATAGTCCCAAGATTTTAACAACGGGTTTATAGTTGATGTATTCATTTTCGAAAATTAGAGGAATGCTGCACTTATTCATATTCTGTTTGGAAATATACATATAGGAAGATTTATTATAGTTCAATGATAATTTATGTATTTTCAGCCAAAATGAAATTTTCTCTAAGTCATTTTTCATTAAATTTTGTAACTGAGTAAAGTCATTTGCAAAATAAATCAATGTTGTGTCATCCGCAAATAATTTCAGGTTGCCAAAAAGTTTTAATTTAGATATAGAATCAATATAGATCAAAAACAGAACTGGACCAAGAATGGAACCTTGAGGAACTCCACTAGTTATCCTTTTTAAGGAACTTTTTTCATTATCATAATATACAAAATGTTTTCTATTGAATAAGTAGCTTTCAAACCATTTGTGAATTTTTCCTCTGATTCCAATTAGAAATAGTTTCTGGAGTAGTATTGCATGATCCACGGTATCGAACGCTTTTCGCAAATCCAGAGACAACAGACTACATTTTTTATTTCCATCAATTTCGAGTTGAATATTGGCTACTGTATCTAGAACTGTAGTTTATGTGTCTCTGTTCCTGCGAAAACCATATTGCCCTTCATACAGTAAATTATTATTTTCCAAAAAATCGAAAAGGCGAATATTTACAATTTTTTCAATGATTTTAGAAAGAACCGGTAGAACAGAAATTGGACGATAATTATTGGGATCACATTTTTTGCCACCTTTGAATATCGGAACAACCCTTGCAATTTTCATGTTGTCTGGGAATATGCCCATCTCAATAGATTTCGAAAAAAGTTGCAATAAAATTGGTGAAATCTCAGATTTAACCATCTTTATGATTTTTACGCCGATTCCATCAAAACCACTTGCCTTTTTGCAGTCTAGGTTATCAATAATTTCCTCTATTTCCAATATGCTTGTTGGTCGGAGAAACATAGATACTAAATTTGAAATGTGTTCAGTTGAGTTTTTATATTTTACCATTGAAGAAATTTTTGAACCTATAGAAATGAAATGACTGTTGAGTTCTTCACAAATTTCAATCGTATTGGTTATTTTTAGACCATTGATTTCAATTTCGCTTATTTTGTTATTGTTATGATTTGATGTATTATGTAACAGTGCATTAATTCCCTTCCATATTTGTTTTGAAGTGGTACTGTTTGAAAACTGATTGTCACTTTTACACCAAAGGTTTCAATCTCATCGATTATTCAAAGTACAATTTTTGTTCCGACTTTTCATTTATCGTTTCTTTAGAACATTCACAGTATCTATCAAGAAAATGATACCTACCATGTCGATAGTGGAAAAAACTCCATATGGTATATTCTCGATAGGGAATTCACTGATGGAAGAATATGGCAAATAGCACCTCATGCTGATCAGCTCGATAAAACACAACACAAAACATAAACGTATAGGGTTATCTCTAACGATATACTGAAATCATCCAGTTCTTTAGCACTTCAAGGTCTCAGTTATCTGGCTGTAGGTCCGAAATGTTGAAAAAAGATCCAGCACAGGTTTCACGAAAAGTGACAGAGATGGTAAACCCATGTTCAGGGAAGGGGGCGATGGGGGTAATGAAATATTTTGGGAAATTTTGTTTTGAATCTAAACGTTCTTGTCTGGCAGTTTTGTTGTTGAGTTTCAAAGATGAATATTCGTTTTTTCCCGAATATATAGGAAAGTTACATATCGCACTCTCTACTCCCATGGCTGTGAATAAGCCGTAAAACCAGTGAATCCGGTAAGATTCACAGATTTAATTATTAATTGATTTTCTTTATTGATATATACCAAAAACTGATTTTTTATAAATAATGAAGAAAAGAAAAACAAAAGTGTTGAGGTTGAAAATCGAACCCACAACGTTTCGGTTATCTTACTGGATACTATATCAACTGAGCTAATTCAGATTTGAATTATCGTTATCAGAGATATGTGCCTATATCTCTTAAGTAATTTAGTTTCATCTTTTCAGCTATTTTGCAACGAAAGCTCGAAACTGTTAATTTATCATTATTTCGGATGTTGGTTTTAATACGAACTACCTGTGTCGAAGATAGGCAACCAGAGAACCAGACACGGGCACATTATTTGAAAATTTCAAAAACTGATTAGACTTTGAAACAGAGACTGTCACAAATGAAACGTAAGATTAGTCGGTCAACTCAATATACATGATCTAATATACAAATATTGTTTAATAAAATAGGTGGTCGTAGGAAAAATAACCCAGATAGCACACATTTTCCTCAGGATATCCCAATTCCATCATTCCTTTTTACTTAAGGAGTTCTCATAAATCATCCCCTACATGTCCGTAGGAAATTGTAATAGTGCCCATGTAGCTCCGCAGAACATCCTGGCTTACTGATCCCCACCTCATCCCAAGGTCGATGCCAGTCACTCCACAAGATATATTTAGTTGATATCCAGTTGAGATCCCGAGGCTATCCCAATTTCATCACAGTTGACTATTGTAGGACCTCCCGAGTAGCAATACGGTGTTACGTCCTCAGGATTTCCGCACGTATTCCGAGTGCAGTGTAAAAAAAATATCCTTATCTTGTTCTCGACGTATCCTGAGTTAATCATAGCACTACATTATTTACTTCTGTGGTGATGAAAATTATTCAGTATAGATCTCATTTGTATTATGAATCCCAAGACTTTTGTGATAAAAGTTGAAACAATCGTACAACTCGAAACAAACTCTACAACTTTACCCTCTTCAACACAAACCCGATATTCCCTGCAACCTTCAAGTAAACGAGCTATGGTGTTCGGTTTTTATCGGTTGGAAATTCGATATGAATCATCCATTACAACTTTTATTCGATGACAACCGAACGCTTTAACTCATTTACACTAACTCTGTCTGTGTTTAGCGTTGAATATGACAGTTCGCATAACATGGAGTGAAAAATGGCGTTGATTCAGTTGTTTGTAGTAGTTTGTACTCAGTTTGTAGT
This sequence comes from Zygogramma bicolorata, assembly GCA_032362365.1. Classification (NCBI taxonomy): domain Eukaryota; kingdom Metazoa; phylum Arthropoda; class Insecta; order Coleoptera; family Chrysomelidae; genus Zygogramma; species Zygogramma bicolorata. The sequence goes on along the minus strand of JAVJAQ010002135.1, from coordinate 138,601 downwards.
TGTGTTGAATGAATTATAAGAAACAAAGAAACTTGCAGAGCAGCAGGCAGAGGTTAATAATAATATTTTCAGGTGAGTTAAATTAGTTCGAATCAATATGTCCAAAAGAACATATGATAAAGCATGTATTATGAGAATCAAACGAGAAACATATAGACTTTTGGAGCTTTATAATATCATAAATGACAACTTCAATTATGTAATGGGTACTGATTATCCTTTATTTCAAAGTGAACATAGAAATGAATCATGTGCTCTGAATGACCAGATAGATATGTCTAATGATGAGGGCTATGGTAATTTGTACTTCAAAGACTCTGATAATTTGGAGTTACCATCATTATTTTACGAAAATTGTAATCAAATTCCAATGACTTGCTTTCCATTCTAAACTCTGAATATTCTGATTTCAGAGGTCATGAGGAAAAAACCATCCCTAAAAAGTCAAACAGAAGCCTCGTTGGAGGCTATGCATCATACCAAAGAAAGGTCAGATAAAAAGTGAAGACTTCAGTAGATACAAAAAATATATTACAGTTTCCTGTATGATTTTCACTCACAATGGGTTTACAAAACCGCGACACGTGTTTCGCTATTACAATAGCTTCTTCAAGCAAGATAAATTTTGTAAACCCATTGTGAGTGAAAATCATACAGGAAACTGTAATATATTTTTTGTTAATATGGATTTTCATCAAGTATCGGCCAGTTCAATTCAACTTCAGTAGATAGTTGGGATTTATTCCATTTTTTACTGTGATATAATAAAACATTTATTATTGTATTCCAACTTTTTTGTATTTTCTCAGAATTTCTATTTGTGTTGACGAATTATGTGTTATATCGGTAAAATATTCCAGAATGAGTTTTCGGGTCTTTGTTTGACTTGTAGAAGATTAGTAATGAAAAATTTCGAATCACGAATCCAAATTCAAATCATGGCGCTCTCCTATGGTTCGGAAGTCGTCAGCAAAAGGGTATATTTCATCTTCTTACGATAACAACACATGCTTCCAAGTTGTCAGCTATATAGGCAAGGGTGTAGCTGTTTTAGATATTATTTTTTGTCTGAGATGTTTATGATTCGATATCTGAAGTTAAGCAGCGCCGAGCGCGGTTAGTACTTGAACGGGTGACTTCATGCAGGGAAAGATCGCGTCGAAAGCCCAAACAACTGCAGCAAAATAACGTATCATAGCTTGCAGGCAATATATCAATGAGCACAAGATATATTGAAGATATGCTGTTGTTCGGAGGGGTCGTCAAGCCGGTGGTCCCGAGTCCATGGATGGTGGGCTCGTAAAAGATCCCTGCCTCTGGTTGGAATACCAAAGGGTTCGAATATTTATGTTTCTAAGTCTTTTATAGAAGTTTTGTAATAATTTCGCATTGACTCGGTGGAGAAAAGGCTGAAATCAGCTTTTACAAAACTTTGTATCTTGCTGGGCACATTACACAAAGCTCAGATCTTATACCGTCGCGGAAATGGAAATTGAATTTTAGCATGAAAATTGAGGTTAATTACGGAAAAAGGTGTGTGTTTCTCTGGTTTTAGTTGTTCAAAGAAGGGTCTAGGCGGCCAAAACGTGTGTGTTTCTCTGGTTTTAGTTGTTCAAAAAATGAGGAATATTTCCTTGATGTGACTTTTGAAGGTCCTTTCGAACGAAAGAAGAGCGCCATATTTCGTGTTTGGATTCAACATTTTAAACTTTGGAAATAGATATTTAAAAAAAAAACATTCATTAAACAGGGTATTTCAGAATTAGAAGTGCGAACTCATACGTCAGATTCCTCTCATAAAATCACAAATAATAAGACAGGATATGTCTGTTAGAAAATGAGCCATTTTGAGTATACAGGCCGTTGAATTCGTGAAATTAAATGCATTTTTGTTATAACTCCTAACAAAGATTAAAGTTTTCGATGCAACAATTCTGGAATGCCAAAAAGGGAGAGCTCTTTATAAAAAATTGTGTATATTTTCTTCACATATTCAATATTTTATTGGAATTCCCTGCTTAATAAATGATGAAAATCATTTACGCCACTGTCTGAAGATATCGGAGAAACGAGACCGTCTTTTAGGAGTTTTTTGCTCAAAACTCACCTGTAGTAATAACGGATATATTTTTTTTAATTTTCGACATTTTCGTTTCCACCATTTCATTTTCTGGTAATGATGGTTGTAATTTACTGGAGATTTCAAATGCAACTCCCTCCCATATTTGCTTTTGCGAATTTCATATGGTGTGAACTGTCTTTATTGAATGTTTGTTTCAAATGTTTTTACCCTTTATTGATTTTCAATGGCATATATGTAAGCCAGTAGGCGACCAGCTCATCTTTGTACTGTATTTCCAATTAGATACGGATAGGTACTAAAATCGGCTACGTTCGAGTTGAAGCCCGAGCGAGCAGGGCATTCAGTACATTATCCGGGCTTTCAAATGCCATTGAAAACAATGGAAGAGAACTCGCTCCGGGAAGAGAACTCGCTCCGAGTTTTAAAAGAAATGCGATAAGGTTATTGAGAGCGCACCCGGATCGTTTCGGGCGTCAACTCGAACGCAGCTATCGAGTACTCCAATTTCACCTATTTAGCCAGAGCCAGGAATAGCAGACGATTGTGCTGCTGAAGATGAAGAAGCAGCTCTTTGAACTCATCAAGTATCTCAGAACATTTTCCGCGGTTATTGAGTCGTGCAACTGAATACATGAGCTTTGGGTGATGAAGTCTCCTGCAGATATATTCAAACTCTGATGGGGCTGGAAATCTATGTCTAGCGGTTGAGTGAAATTAACGAGTGAATGCTTTTGAACGGGAAGGGTTTTTGCAGAATATCAGGATTCTCGATTCGATCTCAGCATTTATTTCGTAAAAATAACGCTGTTTTCCTGCCTGGGCTGGCGTCAGGTGCATCAAAATTGTTCTAGTGGAGGAAAGTGTAGCATCACGGTGTGTTGTATTTTGTAAAAATGGATACCTTTGACGAGGAATACGAACATGTAATGAAGAAGCTATTGTTGAAATAGTTCATTGTTTGAGTGAAGAATTGCAAGGATTGGGTGGAACAGTATCATTACTTTTATTCGTGTTTGAAGGCCGTCGTTTTTTGGAATTTCTTCCTGACGTTTCGCTTTTTCGAGTGGCTAGCTTCTTCACAGGCTCATTCATCTCGGAATTCATTCATATTTATGCCGATTCAGGTAGTTTGCGGTGCTAATTATTCCATTCGGATTAGAGGAATTGTCATTAATATTGATTACCTTGTTTACCTCATCTGGGTTCGGAGAATAATCATCATTATTATCTGAAAAACTACCTGCAGTTATTATCGATTTTCTTAAAATGGGATTCAATATTCGGTTGAGGGTGACAGCTTCTTCTTTTCTGTTGAAATTATCCGTGTGTTTGTGGATTTCTATTGCCTCCCGTACCAGTCGGCTATGGTATCCCTGGTTGGGTGCAATCAGTTTTGCATTTTCAAACAGAATCCTGTGGTTACCCTCACTAAGTGTTCCGCCACAGCCGACTTGTCAGTTTGCCCTAGTCTGCAGTTTCTCTCATGTTCCTTTAGCCTTGTTCCCATGGATCTTTTGGTAGTACCGATGTAGACCTTCCCACAGGTGCACGGTATGCGATAAAACCCTGCTGCAGACTGGATCTCTCAAAGTAAATTTTCTCGGAATCAAAGTCTAGTCTTACAAACTGATATAAAAACACTAACAACTTGTAGAGGTAGCAGGTGACAGTGACAGTATTGACAGTTTGTTAACGGTAGGTTTCCACGTTACATGCACGTTTTCTGAAACGCATTTGATTGGCTGTCAGGGTTGTCAAAATCTCAGTAGGCAAATATTAAACAGTGGTAGAATATTCGGTTGCACATTCCACTCTACTGAAAATCAAGCTTCATATGGTATATGACCGATCGCCATCTACAATAGCGATCTGAAGCTTTTGCGATCTCAGAAATCAAGCAATCGGTTTTCGCCAAGTTTATCCCAAAATTTTGGATTGAGGTGGCCTTTACTTGATGGAAATCCATAGTTATTACGCTATAAGGTAGACACGATTGAATTTCCACAAAATTTATTGTCTTCGCGACATGTTTCGAAACACTGTATCTTTAATATCTGTATCTAAATACATTCGCTTGATAAAGATACAGTGTATCGAAACATGTCGCGAAGACAATAAATTTTGTGGAAATTTAATCGTGTCTACCTTATAGCGTAATATCCCAAAATTATTCAGGTATAAGTAGATACACCAGGGTTTCCTAGGCATCTTAGACACGGATAATAATGGCCAACAGTAGGTCACGTGACCAGGATACTGCCTCTGGGCTATGATCGGCCAGCAATATCAAACTATTTTGTCTTTGCTGGCGGACAGTAGCTACAGTAGGCGGACAATAACTGGACGCCATTCATGGCTAGGTCTACTGGACGATTCATGGGATGAATGAGAGATGTTATAATTCTTCAATATAATTAAATGTAAATATAATATAACAAGTAGTAGCAGTACTGATTTCAGTTCCTCATCGAGCTGAACATGTGTTGAAGGTTTCAGAGTACATTTCTCATCGATTACAAGTAATGTATGAAGGTATATTCGTTCAAGTATTTTTTTCTTCAGAGACCCAACTGTTTCGCAGGCAGCAACATACCAACGCAATTACCGAATCCCACGCTGAAGCCGTCTCCCTCACAAATAGCCTTCATCGTTACAGTGTCGCCATCTTGTAGAAATTTCCTCTGAGATCCATCCAACAAGGTCAGGGGTTTGGTACCTTTCCAGGAGAGCTCTAGCATTGACCCGAATGAATCTGATGCCTGAAATATTATTGTTGGATATAACAATTCCTAACACAATCAACAAAGATTGTTCAATATTTTGAATTTCAAACTTCAATGAATTCTAAAATAAAAGTACTGAAATTGTGAAATGTAATGTAGGCCTTCATGAAAGTAACTTAACGATTGAAATTTGAATGGAAAACAAAGAAGATGGATAACATTCAACAAATGAATTATTTTTTCCATTATTCAAATAACAACTAACTGCGCCGGAAATAGGTCACCCAGCTGATAAATGTTGTGTTTTTATATTAGCTTGCTTCAATACTCCGATCATGGAAAGGTAACTTTTTTCAGAACTTTTTTATTTCAGTTCCACATTGGAACCAAATAGCACATATTATTATCGCATTGACTACTTATGGAACAACTTTTGTCCATTAATTGATGTTGCGTGAACACAAATATATTCACAATTTTATATTCAATTTAATCTTGAAATAATTATTATTCAGATGATGTTGCAGTAATCCATCTTAGAACTAACTCTCTGTTTGGAATAAAGTTCATTAACCCCCTCTTGGAGACAAGTGACGTTATAAAACCTTTTTACCAACCATAAAGTAATGAAAATGCTGTGTTTTCACGTGAATTGACATAATTCCTAATCTCACCTCTCCACTAATAGTTCCACTTGCAATCAAATCGCCAGGATTGACGTTGCATCCGCTGATTGTGTGATGAGCAAGTTGCTGTTTTGCAGTCCAGTATAAATATTTGTAATTTGAACGACAGACCGTTGTCGATACATTCGAACCTTGAGCTAAAATAGTATATTGAAGAATGAGTAGATATCCATGAGTTTATAATGAAACGAAAGTAATACAAATTATGAAACAACAACAAAAATTATGAGATCTTTGAACAGTGCGATTTTTCGACCACGAAGAAGAGGCACAGTTCTCAAGACATGACGAACGTTTCATTTGCAATAGCATTGATTGATATGGAATTGTGTGCTGAACTGCTGAAACGGACCCCAAAAGTCGTCAAAATAAACCTATTCATCCCTCTCTCTCTCCCTCTTTCTCAATAACTTGGTTGATTTAAAGTAAGAGAGGAGATAGACGAAAACATTTTGATCGCTAGAAACCCTTTAGTCATCCACTAATAATAGTTCATCTTTCATTTAAGAACTAATTTTTTCAAAATATCTGACTTCTCTAGATTTACTAATTATAAGTAGTAGATATCACCACAGATATCCAGTTTCATTATTTCAGGCTGTATTAAAGTTGAGAGGGGCCTTAAAAATTTTGCCTTACAATGATAAAACTTATTCAAAGTGCACTCTTGAAAATTTGTAATCCATTGAAATTAATATGCAACATCATTTAAAATTGATAAGGAACTGGTTGAACATTCAAATTTCTCTGAATATCAATTGTTGTTCAAAATCGAAGATCACTGATATATACAACTATATAGTCAAATTCGGAAATGAAACATTGATATGCTCGTATCACAAAATTTTTGGATTACCAATAGAGGAAACAATATCTTTTGAACATCATATACCCATTTTGAGACGTCAATTTCATCAACTTCGATGAATTTGTATCTAAAAAATTAAAAATTTGGTGCTTTTCAAATATTTGAGAAATATATTTTTCTATTTTTTATATTTCTTTCCAAAATGCAGTATGTAATTTCAGTACGGGGCACACCAAAAGAAACTACTTGATAACCGCTACATGTATCACAAAACAAAATGATAAGAGTGTATTTCTGATATCAGTTTCTTCATCAAACGACAAATTTATATAATCCTCATGATTTGCTCAGTTTCAGAATATAAACACTACTTCATTCATTTAATAAGTTTTCAATAAGTACTTGAATTAATACAATTTGACCTCACCCATCATCATCAATACAAGAAATTGTTATGATTTATGTGTGACTGTTATTGGTGATTAAATAGAATTGATTAAAATTATTTTATTATGTATAAAAATTTACAATTATCCTACACCAATTCGGAGAAAGAACACTTTCGACATTATTCAAATATATTTTTGATATCTGTAGTATAAATTAAAATGTTGGAGTTTGTGATCGTGCTATCATTATGAGATTGTGAAATAATAAATTGATAGGTTCATTACTACTTCTTATATATCAATGTATTTTTTTGAACTGTTGATGAAAATAGCTGTTTGATTGAGGTTACCGTCATTGGATAATGTTATTATATACATATCATATAATTTTAATTGTCGTGATGAAAAACAAATAGGAGTTTGCGAAAGCTCAACAGATGGAACTTTATTCCATCCCTTTGCCCTTTCTGAAAAAAGTGTATCTCAACAAACTAGCACACGATTAAAAGCTACATTTCTGAACTAGACAATAACTTGTCCTAATGGTAGTAGGACTTATGTAGGTATACGAATTGAAGTGAAAAAATAAAATAACAGAAATGCAATATACATCAAGAAATATTGAACAGTAGTTCAAGATCTACTGGTGTACCACAGTTTTTACCAGGCTCTACCCAGTCAACATCTCTGTGAGCTCGAATATTTAGTAGACACTGCAGGTTATGTTTCATTATTAGCAGCTTTCGAAGTACTTTTTTACTGATGTACCCATTGCAACCAAAACATTTTATTGGGGCCATGTAAAATTAACAACTAGGTAGATACAAAAAGCGTTGAAATAAAAAAATGCCGAATAGTTCAATCAATTGAAAAAAATCGAAAAAAAAACGATGCATTCATTTGTTATCAACAGCACTAATAAGAAAATGTCAGTTCTGACAAAATCATTCAAATAATCATCGGAAAGCAATATTGCCACTTCGCATTTTTTGAAAATGATTGATAAGAAGTTATTATTTTTCCTATACATATATAATATAAATTATTCTAGATTGAAAAAAAAAGAAAAGTACTACTACATTACTCATTTATAAGCTTTCAAAAGCGTTTACAAATGTTTTCAGAAAAGGCCTAAATTCTCCTATTTATTTATTTATTTATTTATTTATACTCTTACAAACACACAAAAGGTACTTATAGGTAAGAGTGGTCACTGGTCTGAAAAAAAAGTACACTAAAACTAAGAACATATACAAAACTGATAACTTATAAATATATAAAGTTGACGTCCAAAATTCATAAATTAGTGTCAATCCCCAGAATGACACTCCTTATTTCCTGAACACTAACATTTAATAGGTCTATATCACATTTCTGAAGGACTAGATTAGTTTTATATAGCATATTATTAATAGGCGAGCAGTTAGGGCCAGAACAATAGAACAGAGGGTTATCTCTTATTCTCAGGTTGATTTTAGGAACTGAAAGTTTGATTTTATCAATGAAAGAACATTTTTTAAATTTCAAATTGTTGATAATGTTATAAATAAATAATGTACAACTCAAATTTCGCCTTTTTGTCAAACTTACCATATCAAATTCAAGCAACATACTATTATATGAGATCATGTGAGGATAGCTATTATGGACTTTCGAGTATAGGTACCTTAGGAATCTTTTTTGTACTTTCTCTATCATATCATCATGTGCAGATGTTTGTGGAGCCCAGATAACGGAGGCATATTCCAAATTGGGTCTAACCAAAGCATTATACAGTTTGATAATTGTATTTATATTTTTGAAATGTTTTGTGTTTCTTATCACAAAACCAAGAATTTTATAGGCTTTGTTTACCATTTTACTATAATGTTGGGTGAATTTCAAATTAGTCTGCAGGTGGACCCCAAGATCCCTACATTCCTCTTTCCTGGTTAATAGTACCCCATCAATTGTATAGTTGTAATTCACGTATTGTACTTTACGTGTGAAAGTCAACAGCTGACACTTACTAATGTTTAATGACATTCTATTATCACTAAACCACTCAGACACTGAATTTAAGTCACTCTGAAGCTCATTACAATCTTTAATGCATTTTACATGTTTCCACAGTTTGAAGTCATCTGCAAATAATAGACATTCTGAGAACCTTACACAATCTGGAAGATCATTAATGAAGATCGCAAATAATAGTGGGCCAAGAATACTACCCTGTGGTACTCCAGAGGTTGCCATGTACTCCCTTGACATATACTTTCCAACTTTGACCTGTTGGGGTCTCCTGGTAAGATAGGATTCCATTAGCCTGCATGCATCCACCGAGAAACCAAATTTACCCAATTTGTTTACAAGCAGACCATGGTCCACCTTATCAAAGGCTTTTGCACAATCCGTCATTATTACGTCTAACTGTGCCTTATCATCTATAGCACTAGCCGCTGCCTCAGTCAGCGTACAGAGATTGGTGACAGTTGTCACATCTGATAAGAAACCATGTTGTTGCTTAGCAAAATCATTCCGAAAAAATTCCAGAATATTACTATGCAACGTATTTTCAAAGATTTTGGCAATGGAATTAAGAACACTAATTGGTCTATAGTTTTCAACCAGATTGACATCCCCTGCCTTAAAAATAGGTGCAACGGTTGCATACTTCAATTGATCAGGAAACTGTTTTTTTTCTAAGCAAAGATTGAAAATAGTTCTCAGTGGTGCACATAAGATATCCGCGCACCCTTTATAAATATATGAGGGAACATTGTCACTTCCAGTGGCCTTTTTGGGCTTCAATTTTTTTATGCTCGCTATAACCTGGTCGTCCGAGATCATAGAGAAGTCAAAATTACCTCCATGTACATCAGCATCTACTGTGCTAGATTGTTGAAACACTGAACTGAAATAGAGTGCAAAGGAATCGGCCACCTCCCGAGCACCATGAGAAGTATGACTTCCGTGAGTGACTTCCATGGGAATTCCAGGCTTGGCTTGTTTAGATCTTACAAAATTCCAGAAAGTGCTTGGATCAGTATTTATATTATTTTCTATAGTTTCATGATACGTCCTAAGTTCATCTGCAGTTTGATTTTTAACAGTATTCCTTAACAGTTTGTAGTTATTTTTAACTGTTATACTAGCATTCCTTTTTTTAGACTGCCTATGGAGGCGATTTTTGAGTTTGATATTTCTTTTTAGTTCTGTAGAGAAATAAATTGGATATTCACGTCCTCTGTTATTCCCTTTCCTGACTACCTTTTTGGGTATTGCCTGATTCAAGCAAGAATAAAGTTTTTCATAAAACAATTCAGTACAATGGTTTACATCAGCAGTCATTTGTAAGTCTGACCAGTCAGTATCACTGAGAAGTTGATACAGTAAATAAAAGTTTCCATGAGAGTAGTCATACACATATTCAGGTTTAATTTGAAATTCACCCTTCATGTTCTTATTTGATATGGATAAAGTCATGTTCAAAGAAGGATGGTAATCATCTTCATGCAAAATTGGAAAATCACATTTTTGAACATCAGTCAGTAACATATTTGAAAGTACAAGGTCAAGTTTCCTTTGCAAATTGTTAAGAACAGTATTAAACTGTTTCAGATTGTTAAAACTTATAAAACTATTCAACAACTTACTATCTAAAGCATACCCTCCTTTGTACTGAAAATATTCAATCGCATATAAACTTACGTGTAATATCCACCTGTAGCTCAATATCGAAATTGAATTTGTCGGAATGTTTCAAATATGGAAACGGTTCCGGATCTTGAGGGAAATTATCAGTTTTGAATGGTTCGAGTGCCAGTGTTGTAACGACCCACGGTGAAATTGTTGTACCCAGATTCTTGGAAAGGAATGGACCCAGTGGTACGTACTCCCATTTCTGGATATCTCTTGCTGAAATGTGAAGAATTGAAATAGGACAAATATCCAAATGGGATATTCGATCAGAACATTCGTAATAATGAACAGAATCTTCCAACTAATAGGTACTAATTCGCTTAGAAAAACAACAAGAATTGTAAATTTTCATCAAACTACAATATTATCAAACGTTTTCGTTATTTGTCGTGATTAATTTTTCACAAGCTCAATTCTTGGCTGAAAATAATTCGATATGCTATATAGGTATCACAAAAATCACGAATAATTTCGAGGTATTCCACTGTTATATGAATACTTTAGGAACATTTCTCTACATACCACTCCAATCGTTCATAATGACGAAACCAAAAATGTGTTCATCTGCCTTCTCCACTGGTATCGGTTCTCCAAGTTTGTTTGATCCTCCTACGAAAAAGCCCATTTCCAGCTCGAAATCCATCGTTTTGCTCGTTCCAAATACAGGAGGAGCACCTAGAAATTGAAATTAAATATGAAATGAGAAAGTGTCAAGGTATTATTCCAATTGAGGTATTTGAAATGATCATGAAAATATACAGAAAAAGCTTCTAGTCTTCTTGACTACTTCACCAACTTTGAAAAGTTGGACGTTTTGCGTCAAAATCTCAATTTGGAAGATTCAATTTTTTATTTGCGTAGGAGCTGTTTACAGTGATATATAGTAAACATTTCAGTAGGAGAATATCTTATCAATGGCTTTGATGAATACAAATATTATATCAGAATTTTTCATTTCCAGAGCTCCCTTCTACAAAATAGTCATGAATGAGTTCATTCAAACTAATTCATATTGATGAAGTTTGTTTCTTATTTCTGAATATTGAATATATTATTCTAGTTATGATGAGTTAGAGGATGAAAGACAAATTTTGATATAATTATTTGAATTATTATTCAAAGCAGGTCATGTAATGATGATGATGTTTTAAACTACCATAAGGATGAGCCATAGATAATTCAAGAATATCACTGATTCAAATTCACCATTTGCTTGACAAAATTAATTCGCTTGTCCATGCATTTTTTGAATGATTTATATTTACGAATATATTTTGCAAATCCAATAGTAAATTGAAATCAAGTCAGAACTTACAAAAATACATGTGAATAACGAAGAAAAATGATATTTGGATCAACTCTAAGTGCATTCGACCGGTCAGAGCTTGTACCTATCCACAAATAGCTGAGATGATAGTGTTACATAACTCTTTTAATTTCGATGGAATCAAAGAAAACATAATCTTCTCCACAAAATTTCCCAAGTATTAAGATTGTTCATCAAATGCATGTTTTTGAAAGGAAAAAAATGGGAAACAATGATTGGGAAAACAGGTTTACCGAAGGATAGTGAAAATATTATAGAAAACGCTCCACATGGGGTATATTGAATCCAATGAGTCTAGACAAATGTATAAAAAACCCCTATGGAAAGTATTATGAGGAGGGATTAGGGATATGCTTAGAAAATTTTCAACGCTATTGTGTCACCTTACAACCTGTTGAAATTTATTGAAGATGTTCCGAAGGACAACAAAGGCAAGTGACAAGGTGGAGAACACAGCAAGAAGTTTTTCTGTGACAATTTGAAATTTGAATGTTTCAGGATGCAATGATTGTTGGAGTGCCAGGTGATTGAAGAAAGGCGGAAATAATTTTTTTTCACAACAGATATTATAAAGGTAGGAACATATAGGTACTATGCCCTAATAATGAATGAAAACAAAACGTGTATCTCAATAATAATATAGATATTGAAAGTTGAGGTCCTATAGGAAAGGTGATATTTCTGCCATACGACTATTTCCATAATTCAACACGAAATAAACGTCATACAGTGTCATCCCCAAAATATGCCCCATTCGGGAAACTCATTCATCATGGCTTTTTCGATAAAAAGATATTCCTGATAAAAGTCTTCGCATCCACTGAAACTGAATATTCACCAACAAAATATTGTGAAACACACGTAATATATAAGGAGCCCTCATAAGCTTCATTATGAGACAAGACAAAAGTATATTTTTTGAAAAATCTCGGGTGATGTTATTTGGAAAAATTGTTCAGCATTGAAAGATACATTTAGATTCGAAGTCATGGCCATCAAAGTTGAATTTTACTTTTCCACCCATTTTAAATGAAATTGAGACTACGAAAAAAAATTGCTTGAACGATTAATGACAACATACTGTGTACGACGGTGTATTTGAATAGTCGTGTGATTACGATTCAAACAACCATTGTGTTGACCACGGTCAATATTTTTGAAGCTTAAAATGATTTCCAGAATTTTGGGTGCGAAGTTAGTTTTATTTTTTTGTTAACATTGAAAACTGCATAAAATTTCAAAGTATTGAAACAAGTTTTTGATACTCAATATAATTATTTCGGCACAAACTCATTACATTGAATATTTTGTGTATTGAATATTTAAATTTTGTTACAATAACTTTGTCCCAAGAATCGTGGAAATCAATTTACTTTTCGAAAAATTGACCATGGTTAACATGTGTGATTTTCAATATTGCGGGCTCTTCAAATGAACCATCGTACACAGGATGTTGTTTATACATCGGTTTGGAAATTTTTTTTTCGTACTATGATTTAAAAAAACTGGGTGATAAAGTGAATGATGAACTTCGAAACTCCATTTAGATGACCAAGACATCAAGTCAAAATTTCTCTCTAAATAACATTTCACGTTATTTTCCAAAGTGAGAGTATTTTATTTACATCAAGAAAAATTTATCGAAAAAGCTTCAACTAATGAGTTTCCCATATAGTGCATACTTTGGGGATGATACTGTATATGAGTTTATCTTCACTTCAATGAATATTTGAGGAATCCCATGTGTGATTTCATTGGAGGATTGGATGCTCTTCGTAATCAATTCAATATAATTATGAAAAGTAAGGCATTTTGACGTTTCCACAAATTTTGAAAAGTTACATTTTTTGAATCGGAATAAGAAAAGCATGCATTTACCTTCGACAAGTAAAGTTTGTCCATGAGGTCTATGGATTGGTGTTCCGGAAATTACAACAGAGCTAGCTCGTCCATGGTAGGCAACGGGCAAATATTTCCTGAAAAATTAATGTCCAATATTGTCCACACTATTATTTTTTGAAATATGTTTCAGATTTTACATCCATTTCGCTAAGGTAGGTGCTTTCCAGTGTATACGCAATGTTTTCTGAATATTACAGGAGTTTCTCTATCGTGTGAGCCATTATTGAAAAAGTGACATAATTAACATTTCATTCTCAGTTTTTGTCCATCCTAACAAACTCGAATACCAGATTAGATCTTTCTCTGAAGTTTCCCATAGGATTGGGGACAAAAAAATTGACACAATGAATTATTCTTACTGAATACTCACCAATTTGGCATCAATGCATTTTCTTTACCCCTGAACATGATGCCCACATTCATGGCATGGTGGAGAGCAGAGTAAAAATCGGTGTAGTCTCCAATTTTGGCAGGTAAATGCATTATTGCATCGGATTGAGAAGTGAATGCCCTGTAGATTGATTCTGTTACACACATGTTGTCCAAATATTTATATAATATATAATTACACAAAATACCCATCAATCAAGTTGATCCATTCCCAGACTTTCGAATATTTTTCGTACCCCACCTTCAAAACTGATTTGTGAATCTTAGATGTACGTATTATTAAATCATCTTTCGAACAATTCGTTCAGGCCAGTCTCAAATCCACCTACACAGTAGGTTTTGGCTGGCACCTGTCAGAAAACAACTACTCCCCTGGCTAATACCACGAAGGGCATTGAATTATATCCGACCAGTGCCAGTGCAGGTTTCTTCACAGAAGAAAGCCCTGCATTTGCTTTTGGCGATACAAATGAAGGAATTACTAATATGTTGAACAACTTTTCCGAATAACACTTCCCGAAATTTCCCGAAATGAGGGTACTTTACCATTGTTTCAAAATCAAATTTTTGAAGGCTCCTCGTATATCACGTGTGTTTATCAATATCTTTCACCCTGAATATTGAATATATTTTTGATTAACCCAAATTGAATTTGAAATTGAAATCACGTACTCATTTTACAGAAGCTTCATTATGAAATCAATTACCTACCTCTTCACAAGATCCGGATTACCCTGGATTGCAGGATTACCCTCTGATAGGAGGCTCTGAAGGGTTTCTCGAGCTTCTCTCCACGCTTTTGGAGAGAGAGCCATGAAACTGTTCAAAGTTTGCTGAAAAATTTGCAAAATAATATAATATGATATAATATAATATAATATAATATAATATAATATAATATAATATAATATAATATAATATAATATAATATAATATAATATAATATAATATAATATAATATAATATAATATAATATAATATAATATAATATAATATAATATAATATAATATAATATAATATAATATAATATAATATAATATAATATAATATAATATAATATAATATAATAGGTTTGATAATACCACTAGTAATCATTTAATTCACTCATCATTGGATTCTAATGATTGTAAAATAAAATATTTCATGGTCATTCAGTTATTGATGTGGAAATATGGTATAATATAAATATTTAAATATTATTTCGTTTCGAGGAAGATGCATATTTTAGCACAATTGAATTCAAGAATCTATTCGAATAAAAAAAATCTCAATAGTATTGTGTGATACATATATCTGTATAAATTGCAATATCTTGATTCATGGTCATGCTATCGATACAAATTAAGTCTCAGCCCATATTGATCATTATTTAAAATTGGAAACATCAACATTATGATTGAAAATTAGTACCATTTTCCATTATGGAATTTTATGGAATTAGTGATTGAAGTGAAATTTGTATTCGATGCCCAGAATATTTCTTAATAGTGTCATTTCCACCTCTTTGGAAATGATACGGTGGAGAATTGTTAACAATTATAAAAAGTTATTGAAAGGTAAATCTTTTTCACTCACTTCTTTGAAGACATGTTGATGGTTCTGGAGCTCAGGCCCGGTGAATAAATGGGACACTTCACTTAGGTCCAAGATAGAATCTGCAATAGCGACACCAATCCGTGGAAGCGTCTTCAATTGAGAAAAAAAAGAAGCAATCAAATATCAACTTCAGAGTAATCAAGAGAGACTTTCAGTTTGACTGATGCATTTTCAATAACTGTTTTCATTTTATCATTGCAACGTTTGGTGGGTCATTGAAAAAGTTTGAATATTTCTACAAGCTTACAGGTTTTATCATTTGGGACAACCCCACCTTGGGTTTATCAGATGCAGAGTAGTATTTTCTGTTAAATTTTTTAAACCTCCGTGGCCATATAACATCAGTAAAATTTTTGAAAGTTCAAAAGATGTGTTTCGTGCTATTTTCCGTCGTAATAATATGAATTCGTTGGAATTTCTTCTTCGATGAGATGATAATGAGGTAATAAAATGAGGAAGGCCCGAAAAATGTATTCAGATTTTTCAAATATCCAATATTCTTGAAACAAATGGAAATTCTGAAGGGTGTATTTTATGTACCTAGTACCCAAATAAGCCCCCAAAATTTTTAAAATTTGAAAAAGTACAAATCCATTTTGAAAATCTCAAGAATAGCAATAGCTCAAAAAAACAACACCCTGTAGACTACTCCACTGAGCATATTTCCAGAGTCCATTGGTAGTTGTAACGGCAATATCCAGCAATTTTATTGGAAATATTCTCAAATGAACTAGATACAAAAAGGAGGAAAATCAAATCCTTGGGTTTTTCTGTATCTTTAAATGTAAGCGGGTCAGCTTAAATTTGTCAATGTCATTATAATGGACTCCTTAGTATTCAACTTTGCCTCAACCTCAATTGTTACTCCCACCGTTTTCGTTCATGCACAATAATTTCAAATAAAATGCATAAAATGTCATGAACGACGAACAGCTATTGCAGATATCCGAATTTGCTGTTTTAGAGTTTAATTTTCAATAATTTTGTCTTATTTACGCTTGAAAGCGCTCATCTAACGGAGAACATTGTGATTGTGAAAATTTAGATGGACTCAAAAATGTTACTGACAAACTTTTTTCAATTAAAATTCATAATTCATTGGAAACAATCATTCAAATCATCTTCAGAACAATTTGTTCAGGCCATCCTCAACTCCCTACACAGTTAGCATGGGGTCTGTCAGAAAACAACTAGCTCCCTGGCTTATACCACGAAGGGCAATTAATTATAATACCCGACCGGTGCCAGTGTAGTTGCCAAAAAATAATATTTCACACTGGCAGCGGTCGAATATAATTGAACGCTTTTCGTGGTATTAGTGAGGAAAGTAGTTGTTTTCTAATAGATGTCAGCCCAAAATACTTCTCCATAAAGACTGGCCTGAAAACGATGATTTGATTTATCTTGAAAAAACTTAAGTCAGCCATTTCGAAAAAATTCAAAATCTTTGGTCCTATTCTACACAGGGTGCCTTTTTATGAATTCAGGAAGAGATGAATGTGTCCCTCATTTTAAATGGATTTTGCTCTCATGGTGGAGAGAAACAGACACCCGATTTTCCTTTTGATGTGAGAGTCGAAAATAAGGATCCTGTTGTCTGTTGTGGTAACTTTGTCTTAAACAATGGTAGAGATCGAATAGCTCCACCAAACGGCGGGAAGAGGCAACATAAGGTTGTGCTACAGAACTGAATGGTCGACTACAATGATTTCGTCAGAGCTTAGTGTTAGTTTCGATAGATGGAAGCAGGTGTAGCAACCTCTTTCCGTATATAAACAAGAAAATAACAAATTAATAAAAACTAGTAGATCAGTTATTTCGCATGGTAACAGTTACAATACAGAGTGTACTCACATTTGCTGCTGTAGAAAATACCCCATACGGCAAATTTTCGATGGGAAAGTCACAATATTTAGAATATTTCAAGAAGCACTTCATGTTAACTTGATTAAACTACGAACTGATCAACAAACTCACACACCACTGTGCAGTGCCTAGCGTTGAGTATAAGGTGCTATCAAGGTCTTGTTTATCTGGCTTTAGAGCTGGATTTTAATGAATGCAAAGGAATTTGTTATTAAAGAGAATCACGGAAACTCGTTTTTTTGTATATTAATGAGGGGAATGGAAATTTTGTCGGGTTGGGTGCAATATTTATATGTCCAGGACCGATTTCTTGGAATTTTCTTGTGCGAGAGTGGTGCCTCAATTGTGCTAAGTGATTTTTTAGGTTCGAAGCCAAACCAAATATTCTGAAAACTAGTATGCAGCCCTTTTCGAAGGCGCTCATTGAAATAAGGATGATTTGACTTGTTTTCGAGCCGACAACTGGAAGATGGGGAAGCTAAATTCCTCTGGTCGATACCAATGAAACTATCTGCTACCGTTTGAGAGAATTAATTATGAAATTCAGCTCAAATATAGAGAAATCTCTCTCAGGAAACTGCCCGATGAGTTTACAAAATTAAGAAAATAAAACAAGATTTACTGTTACATACTTTTTTCTAACACATTTTATTTTATATTATTTATAATGTACACATTTATTACAATACTGACAACTTTTCGATTCTTTTGCATGGAATTGAACAACTGTTAAACGTGTTTCAAAACCAATGAAATCAAATGAATTCAATTCATATTTTTGAAGAGACAATGTATCGTTGAGTCATTTTTAGATACAAAACACTTTTACTCCAACATTGGAATTCGGTTCCTACTAGTAGATCTGTAAATTGTGGAAGACTTGTGATTTTGTTGCTGACACAAAAAGTACAACACTAAATATTTCTTTTTCCATTTCTGTACGATGAATGATTGCTTTCTGAATTGAAATGTCACTGAATTCCGACTAATAAGCTGGAATGTATCACCAAAATTCATTTTCGATATTAACATTTTTTCAAACGCGAAGTTGTTGTTCATTAGACTTTCGAAACGAACCCACTGAATTCATTGAATTGTTGTTCTCGGCCCCCCAAGCAAATATTCAATCAATTTCAGATCTTGACTCGTCAAAAAGAAATGTTCAGTGAACTTTTTGCATGTTGAATGATAATAACAATTTTTTCAAAATGAAAGTAACTTGGGAGTTTTCATTATTTTGTCTGATAATAATATATCTTTTTTATAACCTCGATAGACTTTAAGCAACTCATCAATATCCCAGTAGATTAATATTTCACTACCTTATTCTCTAAACTATATAAAGGGTTCAATAAACAATAATTTGGCAGTTATAACAATTTTTTGTACATTTGCATAACATTGACACAATATAACTATCATTAAATTGACTTAAGACGAGACCAGAGCTTCGAAAAAGGAAACAAGGGTCCTAATATATCATGCAATCGGAAATATATGTATATAAAACTCTGAATAGAACTGAAAAACTTAATGATTTGATCAATATACAAGTCAACAAGAATAACCTCAATAATCTCATATACCACATTTGATTTCAGTGGAATGTTTTGCTTGGACACTTAGACTACATACATATACATATTATTCGAAACAATCAACAATATTTATATTCAGTTAATAAATATATGGAAGCACCTCATTTTGGAAGGTTTTTATGTACTTGCCTCTGAACAAGCATAATAAACTCTAATGTCAAATCAACTTTTTCTATACACGTGAATTATTGCGTTAGCTACACATTTTACCACCTAATCCAAATGATATACCTATCTAAAAGGACATATTTTTGTTTATTTATTATACATTCAATAATATGTATAGTGATATGAAGACGTTTTGTAACGAAAATGATAAGACATACTCCAAAGACATCTACCTACAACATATATACGAGAAAGTCACCGAATTTTCCCACGATTCAAAATTGACATGTGATGATTTGCATTTTATTCTTATTTCATGATTATTCACATCAGGATTTGAAATCCAGTTGTTCGTGAAATCAATGTTAATATTGAACAAGTACCAGTTCAGTAATGCATTGCAAAATATCATTCATCCATAGTATTCTTGTTGAGAAGAAGATTATATTTTTATATATTCAAATTCATTCAATTTCGTGGCTTATCAATTGTTTTACAAAAAGTAGCCCCATGAGATCTGGTTCGCATATGGTAATGGGAACTTTCCATTCAGTAGGTTAGGGAAATTTATGAATGTAAACACTCACATTTAATGGTCAATAAAATGGTCACTTAGACACTCTGCCACTAAGATTGCTAGACGTAGATTGATGATAATAATTGCAAAACTTTACCAATCAGTTAATTAGTCGAATAATTAATTCAATCGATCAAATAAAACCACACTTATTTTAATGGAGCTGCTGGTTCTGAAGATGTTGCTTGAAACAGCTCCATAATCTAGAAGTGTAGGATTATGTGCTAAAATATCACTCCAAATGCAATATCTGAATTTATGTATTCAAATTATTTGCCAGGTCATTCCATTTACAGCAGGTAGAGCTCACTGATCAGGCAATCACAATCAACTTATGATCCATTTAAGGAGTGATATATTCTCATTGTACCATAATCACACTCTGCTGATGACGCGACCTGGTATCTTCTGCTACACTTCATTTGATATATCAGTTACTAGATCAACACTTGGCAAGGTAAATAATAAAACTCATAAATCAATAAAATTCATAAATCAATCAGCAATCAGCTAATTTTTCTATCTGGCTATATGAATCTTGAGCATTTCTTCGAAGTTGATAATCTCTGGCGAAATGGTTTATTCAACAGGCATAAGACGAATCATGAATAACAGATATTCAGTTGATGCAAGTTACTGAGAACGTATTTTACTTGTGAAATTATGCTCACTAAAGTAACTGGATCTTGAGGAGGAAATTCCTTCACTCTAGGCGCATCACACCAATTCGCGATTAGTATTGTTTACTTTTAGAGCGTGCTAAAACTCTCGTCAAAGTTGTCATATTCCTAAAAAGAAATACGTTTCGTAGTAATTTCCTTTGTTGAGGTACATTCTGATTTGAATTGTACTCTGGAAGCTTTCCGGAAAATTTGTATGAGATGGTGGATCTTGTTTTCAGTAGCTTTTGAAGCATACCTGGGGAAAGACATGAATGCCCTATTATTCCACGGCAAGGAGCGGTGGTGAAAGCGCAAATTGAATGAATTCTCATGTGTATCTTCTTCTTCAGCATTATTAAATGTTGACCAAAATCTGCAACAAGTCCCCATATTTCGATTCCCCGTCTAAAATAGTCTGTCCCTTGGCTGGGTCCCACTCCAAGTACCTAATATGTGAGCTATAATGGAACAAAAAGTTTAACTAATAGGTAATAGGTGTTCTTGGAAGATCAGCGAAATTTATTGGTATCAGGTATCACAAACTACTCTATTACACTCTAGCTCACAGTCAACTTTCATATCTTACGATAGTTTGGGGAAATGCTAACAATAGCAAGTTACAACCATTGAGAGTGCTGCAAAATAGAGCTATCAAGAAGATATTTGAATTTCCTATTCGTCATCCAACAGTTAACCTCTATTTTCCTAACTGTATCCTCGATGTGAACTCTATCTACATATTTCAAGTCTGTTCTTTCATTCAAGACTGCAGATATTCGAATTTGCAATTAACATTTAACAGGAACAACATTGGCCAAGACTTCCATGGGACAAGAGTCAATTTTATATGATTGACTCAAACTCTATAATAAACTTCCACAAGATATCAAGACTCTCAAAATGAAGCCATTCAAGTTCAAACTCAAAAATTTGATATTCAACAATTTCTTTTAATATCCCTCGATTTCATTTCATTCATTTCACATGTTACATTTCAAAGTGCCCACATAGCTTTTGGTCTGGGCATCAATTTGTTACTAATTCATTTTTGTAAATTGTTCTCGAATAAATTACTTATATTATTATTAATAATTATAAATATTCATTGACACATATTTATAAATGATCCACTGGCTATTCCGATAATTCTGGTTAATCAAAATGTATTACTTGACCTGAAATAGACCTAGTTGGCAAGTTATCTCCACAAGATCAATTGATAGATAGCAATTTATTGATAATTTGCTTTCATAGAATCAAAAAAAAGTTATGGACTCACGAAAGACTTTCTCATTATTTGTTAATGATACTCATTCCATTATTATTCACGAACCTTCTGTCTATCAATCAGCTTTTCAATCAACGGAATGCCAAATAGTTATAATCCAAAAATATTGTATTCAGGATTTCAGTAACTCTTATGGATTGATATTAGAAGAATTGGATCAAATTTAGTTATTGGATGTATTCATACTATAACTCATGGATTACTCGAGATCTTGAACAAATGAACCATATGATTGAATCTCCAGTAAAACACTTTCGGGACATAATATCATCGAAAGTTGTACGATATTAGAAATACATAATGATTTTAGATCTTATTTTAGTATTATTACTATCGTATGTCAATTAATTGACCACACCCCACACAATCTAGAATTTCCCAACATTAATAAAGTTAGGCTAGGTATTAGGTGAGCAGAAATAATGGGGGTTGAAGTTTCATGTGATTATTTTCAAATGATAAATTTTTCCAAGCATCTTCGCTTTCAGCATTGGTTGAAATGGTGGAAAAATCTGGTAATCATAAACAATTCCTGAAGCTTCTCATTTCGAAGGCGGAATCATCTTGATATTTTCCTATCAACACTGAGGTAGATGTGCATTATATTGTATCATATTCAAGTAAACTATTGAATTTGCTTTTTACTCCGTCAGCTTCAAAATGACAAGCTTCGGTAAATACACCAAATAAACAAATACACATCGAAAAACATCGAGAATCCTATTCTGATTTCAACAATTCATTTACATATCTTGGCCAAGACGGTCCATCTCGTTCAATAGGAAATCAATGTCTGCCTCAGTCACGGCAGCGGATGAAATAATGTTTCTGTAGAAGTTGGGTCTTCTATCGTCAGGCTGATATCCAGTCATCAGAGTGCCTTCTTCCATCATTTTTGCTTTCAATCTAGGACACATCTGAAAAAACAAAATTTGGGCATAAAGATGATCAACTGTTTTTTGCAACAAGTAGAGGTTACGAAAAAGTTCATGAGAGTACAGCTTATACAATCCATCTTGGCACAGAACTAATAACGTATCTCTATGAAGTATAAGAAAATAAAAAAACACCTTCTATATGTGTTCACTGTGTTGAAATTTTCTTTCGTCATGTTCTACACTACCAATGTGCAAATGGAAAAGTATCCGAGTTTGTGCCAAGATGGATTGGATAATAGTCCAGTAACTGAAGATCCGAAACTAGATACGGGTTTCCTCATTATCTTGAACTTTGAATCATTGAAAAATGTCAGTTTTTGCCTGAGTTATGAAACAATTCGTCCGCCCGCCTTCAACGAATGCATAGACAACAGAATCCCTATAGAGAAAGCGGCAGCTGAAATGAATAGAGTTTTGGGTCCCTTTATCTCGAAAACTGTTGAGTTTTCGGAAAAAATAATGAGGGTCATTTTTGTAGATAATGAGACGATCTTTAATTTTTGATGAACGAAAATTCTCTAATTCGTATATTTAGCCAGATATTGGCGGGAAACCCATTTTTCTGGGTTTGGGGGGCCATTTTCGGACATTGCCATGAACGCAATCGTGTTAAGTTTTGGGTCCTTTGAAAACATCTGTGACGACCTAAAAATTGAGCCACAAGTGAAGAACTCATAGACTTATTCACAGGTTCGTCCCTTCATTTACTGGACTATAAGCTGTACTTGTAGTGAAACAAGTATGGGTCGTGGCTTAACTGAGCTAAGGACCTTTGGAAGCAAATAAAAATACTCCTGGTTTTTCCACTCTGATAACTTTCAATTATTCCTTGATCGAGAATGCGTCTTTGATACAAATATACTTTTAATGAAGTATCTGAAAGAGTTTTTAATTTCAATTTCATTTCGAATAAATTATTTTTTTTTCGAGGACCTACCTAAAAGAGTGACCAAACACCACCATACAAATGTTTTACAAACAGATGTATAAATTGCTTATTTCTGAGTTCACATTTTCAATACTTCAATGAAGAAATAAGGTATAATCGTTCGAGATTAATCAGAAAGACTCATTCAACACTTTTGAACTGCTAAAGAAGGAAGCAAATCATCGGTAGAAAAACTGGAAAGAATTTCAACAACCATAAAAAACTAAAAGTGCTCTTCTAATCAGCATTCCCAATTCGGCATGATATTCAAATATAGCAAGCAAACATATGCAACCCACCCTACTTCCTACAACGTATCTCAGTTGCCGCAATTCAGGTAGGTAGGTATCTGTCCCAAAAGTACATAGTGGTGTACTGGATTATTTATCCTCGTATACAAATCGAAAATTATTTGAATTTCAGAGTGGTAATATTTTTATGAAAAACAAAGTACATAACAAATGAAAACAAAAAGTAGATGTGGTATCAGTACATACTGCTTCATACTTTCAGTGTCTAACTAGTCAGCATTATGGTATCGTACAGAAAAAAAAATTACCTAGATAAATGAAAATATGGAAATCAAAGGTGAATTCAGTTGAAGAGTACGTTATCCAGAAAACGACTCTGAAGGTGAGATACCGAGAAAGATGAAAATAGGGAAAAAAGCGGAAAATCATGAAAGACACATGGTTGTGAACATAATCCAAACGGTATGAATCTATTCAGTTTAAAACTTCGTGCCAATCTGGTTTTATGCTAAGAAATTTTCATCATATTTGCTAAATTGTTGCTAATAGATGAAACATTTTCTGATTTCATGTTATTTGGTCAATACTTTTTTTCTGAATGTTTGGTTCCGAAACCATTTCATTCGACTTTTTATACATCAACTCATCTTTCATCTTTCCACTCTCTTCATTCAATTATATTAGTTTCAATAAGGAAAATTTATTGCACAATAGAGGTTCAAGTCATTATCATTAGATCGAGTGTGGGTGGCAGATTCTTTGGAGCAATTTATTACAGTCTGTCTTCGAAAGAGCAAATACTTGAAGATCAAACAAATCGTGATTTGCAAAAAATACGCTCTGTGGCGTATTTCATGGAATCCTAAAATTTGCGTTTGTTGGAATGCACTTTGTAGACTGTAGACAAATAGTATGCCTTATAAATTCTCGTCAATTCCGTAGTAAAACTATTTCAATTCATTATGAACATACTGTTGAGAGTTAGTTTGATGAATTTACTGGAAAAACATTTGAGTAAGTTGTAAAGTCATCTATCATCTGGAAAAAGTTGTTCATCAGGATTGAGCGCGTAGGTTTTTTTGATTACGATTCTCCGTCTTTCAAAGGCTGTAAAAATTTTCCAAAAAATATTTCATTGCAGCTCGGTCTGATACATTGTTACATATATTGTCAACTGAATTAAAAAAAAAGGCTTGAGAGAATGGGGTGTTTTCAGAGTTTGTAAAGGGTTCTTTAAAACTCATAAAATATAAAGTGAAGTTTCAATACTTGCCTTGGTACTTCGAATTATTACCTCTTCCTTTCAATGTCTCTTATTACTGTTTTCGATGTGTTCCAGGCAGAAGTAGCGGCCATCGAACACTGTATAGGGAAAATAAACAGGCAGAAGGTAGTAAATAAAACCATTGCCATTTTCTCCGACAGCCAGGCGGCAATTAAGGCGCTCAGCTCATTTCAAATCTTCTCAAGATTGGTGGGAAGCTGTGTGAGCGCACTCAAGGAGCTGAGTACCCAAAATAGGGTTACTCTACCATGGGTACCCGGACATGAGGGTCAAAAGGGCAACGAGGAGGCCGTGAAGGCGCACTCAAGGCTATGATCGGCCCAGAACACTTCTGCGGGATAGCGAAAGCAAAAGACATCCATAAATTCATGGATGCAAAACGAATCGAGAGATTGGTGGAATAGCTCCCTGGAATGAGGCAGGCGAGAGAGTTCATGAAGGAACCAGCGCCCAGATTCACGGAAGACCTGCTAAACCACAACCGTAAGGTTGTAAGGGTAGTGGTGGGTCTACTAACGGGGCATATCCGGGTCAGAAAATATATGAGCTACACTGGTCTGACAGAAGAAACCCAATGCAGGTTCTGTCAAGAAGAGGAAGAAACCGCGCCGCATGTGCTCTGTGAATGCGAAGCGATAGCAAGGCTGAGACACGCGAGATGCGGGAAGGAGAAATCAGAGGCTGCTACCCATGGGCCAGCTCCCCGATAATCTAATCTACTGTTTCCATACAATTGGGAAGTTGGTCTATTTTTTTCATTGGGTCGATTGAAGCATATTCACTACAGAGGTACGACAGTGAAATCAGTTTTTTGAAATCTTTGTAAACATGCAAGATATAATCGTTTAAAAATTAAACTTTGACGAAAACGGTTATGTTAACGTGTAATATCACATGTTCCTATGAACATGTAAGGACCATACGAATTTCGTTTAACGAAAAAGAGATAAGTTTTTTTATGGTATTAACAAATCTTTCATTATTTGTTACACAATTCAGCAAATTACACAATTTAGTGGATTTGGCAATCAAAATTTTCCCCTTACAGTGAACCAGCCTGAAAAAAGTTTGCTATAACCCTGGTGCAAACCGGCAATGTAGACCATGAAAAGCGAGGAACTCGCTAACACCGCTACTAACCCATTCATAAGGAATTTAAGATCAGTTTGGTTTTGAATGCTCTAATGAAAATCTAGGGGAGACTCTGCTAGTAATGTTATAGTTTTCTCACCTCTCCAAGCTTTCTTTCTCTTTCGGGTCCATGGGGCTCTTTACGAAGGCGTTTAGGAATATACCAGAAGGACACGTTGACCATTTCTGGTTCCATAATGAGGTAGAATTTGTCAGGTTGTTCTTTGATGCGCTTTACCATGTATTCAGAAAGTTCCATCAATCTGTCCATGTGCTGTTCGAAACCTTCATCGCCCTAGAAATAACACATTTGGGTCAGTGCAATACATTGAAATGTTGGTTATAGAGAAATAGGAAGTAATCCAACCATAGAGGAATATCATTTCAAATGGAAACTATCGAGAAATGGCATTGGACTACAATTCCAAGTCATGTTCTCCATTATGGACATCGATAGTTGCTTGAGTCGAGCATTTTTTATTAACTCATGAAAGTATTGAAGATGCCACAGAAACTAAAACAGTAGTGGACTTTTTCGTCAATACCATATACCTATAATTCAATTGAATCAAAAGCGCTTAGAATTTTATCTACACCGGCATCGGCTGAAGGTGAATTTATGTAAGAGTCATTTCGTTTTCTATAGACTCTTTTATATACTAACATTACCACTTCAACAACAGAACTAGAACTCTAAGTCCATCCAATGAAAGAGGCTTATTTTAAAATTTGATTCTATTCGATAATAAGAAAATGTTTCATAATTAATGCGCATGTATGGTTCCCGTAGAAAGTTCTGCGTAAAATACAAATATTTCCTTAAGAAACGATGCATGAATGTTCATAAAAAATGCCCTTAAGGAGTTATTGATATTACTAAAGCAATCCACTATCATCTGTGATTTATCGGAACAAGAAAAATGAATAATTGAATTACTCTTTTTTCATTTCAAGACGGAACAAAAAAAAATGAGATGAATATCCATATTCGATAAGTACATCACAAGAATATAATTGGAACTGAATGCATCTGCTCTACAAAATTCTCAAAGGACATGGCAGGAGGGAATTTTTCATTTGGCAAAAGGCTTCAGTGTCTGGCACACACCTACAAAGTTACCTGATCTTTTATGCCCCAGAGAGGTAAAAATCAACTTTGGAACCCGAATTTGCCGAAGTGAAAGGTAGAATCCAATCATATCACAATAATTGATCCAAAATTTAGGAAGCAACTGGAATAATATATTTTTCTTAACTATATCCAGGTTTCAAAGAAGCGCTTCCTATAGACTGATAATATTTATTTTCCAAGTTTTCACGAATGCAATTCGTTAAATTTAGGAATCTGATGTTGATGCTTCGATATGAATAATAGAATATTCAAGTCGATTTTTTTATAATTGACAATGTAGCATATACAGTGTGGTCCACTAAGTCTGCAACAAATGGGAAACTTTCTTATTATAGATTTCTCAGAAAATTTTATTCTTGACAAAAGTTGGTGCATGTTCCAAAACTATACCAAGTGTACCTGAAATGGCTTTATGACAATCACCATACAGGATAGGCCAAAAAATATAAATTTCGTTCAAGAGTACCCAAATAGCACAAGTACGTCCAGTGGACGTACTGCATATGTACGGTGAGGATGCATTGTACGTATTTAGGACGTACTTTTGTCTCCGACAGACGTACATAAGACCTCCCTGCGACTTACCGTTTCCGCATAGTCGGTAATCCCAGGTACGTACTTTTCTAGTCCACACAGGACCTGAAATGTACAGAAAGGGGAACTGTTTGGGACATTCCGAAAACGTACATTTTCCATTCTGTATGCGCTATCCCAAGTAGAACAAACATATTTGACCAATATTGGTTCAATATTACGGGAATATTAACCTTATATTGTAGATGATATCAATAGTGGCCACAAAAAAATGTAAACATTCGGCGATATTAGCTCAATATTCGAAACAACGTAATGATATATCATATGATATACCTTAATGAATCTGAGTTTTCATATTCGGGATTATTCATTTCTTTTTTACCAAATAGTCAAGTTGGAAATTTTACTCATTCACGTGTACTAACCATCTAACCGAATACTTACCTGGAAAAAGACCTGGCTGCTGCGGGGTTTGAACTCTCGACCTTTTCTATGGAGATATTATTGTCGACCACTGTTACGCTCTACGTCACGGAGAGACTTGTTTTTAAGAAGGAGTTGGGTGCTATAGATGTGATGACTTCAAGTTAGTTTTGTTCGAGATAATATTAAAATTTCAGAAAGTTCAGTAACAATGAAAATATATTCGAAAAAACACTAAAGGATCACTGTCTCATGTGATGGCGGTTTTGGAATATCAAACTTGCTGTGCAAAAAATTCTGTATGTAATTTTCTGGTATTTAAATTCACCACATGTCGATGTATCAATTTTTCCAAATTTTTTTAGGAATAATTCATTATGAATATTCCATTACCAATATTGATATATGTATGAATACACTAAGTGATCACTCTCAAAATCCCAATACCCCTTGAACCGAAAGGGACCCAATACGTACGTTGGGAGGTCCAAACAGTATGTACATACAGAAATGTAGAAAATGAAAGGGACCCAATCCGTACGTACTTGGGAGGTCCAAACAGTATGTACAAAAAAGTACGTCAACGAGACGTCCAGATAGTATGTACATACGATTTCCAAAAATGTACGTCATTACTATTATGTCCCGCGAACGTTTCGAAATATACGTATCTGAAAGGGACTCAATATGTACGCACCTGGAAGGTCCAAATAGTACGAACATAGTTCTTCCAAACATGTACGTAAATGATACGTCTGAGCAGTACGTACATGGGATTCACAAAAAAACATTGGTATGTCCCTAATTCATTCCGAAAAGTACGTACCTGGAGAGGAGTTAATGTAAACGTATCAGGGACACTTAATAAAGTACGTACATAGTACTTCCAAGCATGTACGTTTTTATTACATTCCGATTGGAACGGGACCAAGTATGTACCTACATGGGACGTCTAACCAGTACATACATGGTATATCCGGTAATGTACGTTCTTCGAATGTCTCCTATCCGTCCCGGGACGTATCGACGTAACTGGGACATAAATGGTTCGTCTTCAGGACGTCGTGTGCTATTTGGGTAAAGTACCCTCATTTCAGAAAATATAGAAATATGTTGAGGAGAAAAGTTGCTTAGAATTAAAAGTTATGTTCAGATACGAAGTCATGGCGTGCTATTCGAATTTTTTTTCTTTTGGGAAATTTTGAATTACCCCCGTATGATACATATTTTTACTATTTTGATTCAATATGTATTTGAAGTAGCTACAATCAAATCGGTTTGGAGTATTCCTTATCAAATTAAAGTGAATTTGTATAATTTACATGGATTTGTATTTTTTTAGGTGACCGTCAACTTCTTGTTTGTTGCAACGATATTTAACAGAACTCTAAAATAACACAAATACTTTTTTTAACGAGGCAAATACTTTACTAACTACATAAATATATTTGTGTTATTTTAGAGTTCTGTTAAATATCGTTGCAACAAACAAGAAGTTGACGGTCACCTAAAAAAATACAAATCCATGTAAATTATACAAATTTACCTTAATTTGATAAGAAATACTCCAAACCGATTTGATTGTAGCTACTTCAAATACATATTGAATCAAAATAGTAAAAATATGTATCATACGGGGGTAATTCAAAGTTTTCCAAAAGAAAAAAAAATTCGAATAGCAGGCCATGACTTCGTATCTGAACATAACTTTTAATTCTAAGCAACTTTTCTCCTCAACATATTTCTATATTTTCTGAAATAAGGGTACTTTACTCTTGAACGAAATTTATATTTTTTTGGCCTATCCTGCATGGTGATTGTCATGAAGCCATTTCAGGTACACTTGGTATAGTTTTGGAACATGCACCCAACTTTTGTCAAGAATAAAATTTTCTGAGAAATCGATAATAAAAAAGTTTCCATTTGTTGCAGACTTAGTGGACCACACTGTATACTCAACAAAGAACAAAAATTTTATTCAAATAATATCATATGTAATAGGGAACATATTTCGGGTCTAGAGATGATGGGCAGGTAGACCATTGGCAATCTGTATAGCTATTTAATTATTAATTTCTTTCATATTCTACACCAGGTCGGATCCAGAGCTCTAATTCTGTCGTCTTTTATATTCGATAAACTATTATACATTTAATGTCACATTTTTGCAAGAAAAATGGCGAGTTTGTCTTCCTTGCGAATATATTTCCATTGAGAGAAAAGACAACTGGATCACATTACTATGCAGTGGTATAATCATGCTTATAACCAATTTTACGTTCTTCAGTTCAGGAAATACAGGGTAGGTATTAGTGTCATTGCTCGTGGGGCTAATATTTTGTCACGAAAACCCCAATCCAGTAGAAAACAAAACTATTTGGGCGACCACTCAGCCCACTCAAAAATCAGTTTCCATAAATCGGTTGTGAAACAATTGCAGCTGCAAAATTTTATGTGCATGTCGTGGAAATTTGCATTAGGTAATGAATTCAATAGACATATTCACAGTTCATAATGATTGCTATCCGATTATTGCCTTGATAATTTGCTGACCAGAATGTTGCGTTGCAAAACAGTCGGCCCATGTGACTCAAAACTACACAAAAAATCTCATACAAACAAACCCTCCACTCCAAAGCCGGATCTGGCCCTCGAAATCAAATAGAGGTTTGCATTAATTGAACGAATTCATTATCTATATGGAAATGACAGAGATCAAGGTTCACACTTAAAATATATATCGCGTTCTATTTCATAATGTAAAATCGAGAAAGGTATGCAAAAATATGATCTGTATAAGAGACAATGGCCGTATTCGGGTTCGCAATAAATACTGTTCTAGGACAGTCAAAAATAGTCACCCACCCAATTAATGTAGATATATTCGCGACAAGCCCTTCACGCCTCAACAGTCCAACTATTTCGAACCGTTCCTGAACTGTTTTTGTTGTGAACCCGAATACAACCAATAACTACAGCAAAGTCCTGCATTATGTATAAGTCTCCTAGACTTATAATAGTCGTAAAACAATATATAAAATCTAATCAATAAGTAGAACATTCTAACCGATTGAGGTTATATTCAGTTACACGTAGTCGTCGCACGTCTATCAACTCCCCAGTGGCGCAATTGGTTAGCGCACGGTACTTATAAGACAGTAGTCGTGAGCAATGCCGGGGTTGTGAGTTCGAGCCTCACCTGGGGAACATCTTTTTTTGTCGTTTAAATTTGAATTTTATAAGACAGTAGTCGTGAGCAATGCCGGGGTTGTGAGTTCGAGCCTCACCTGGGGAACATCTTTTTTTGTCGTTTAAACTGTTTTTTATATTGAATCTCCGCACTGTAATGGAATGAAATATATTTTTTATCTCCAATGAAAACATACCTTTGCTCTCCATTGCAACCACAGCTTGAAAATGTCGTTGTGACGACCGCATTGAATAACTTTGTCGCCTGTGTCGTATCGGATGTCGTACAACTTGTCCTGCATGAAGAGATAATCGGCAGACATTTGATTGCAGCTCATTAGTAGTCCCTGAGGAGTGAAACAACAGATTTAGTGAAAAACATAAATTAATCTAGAGATTTATCACATTTCTCATTTCTCCACAAAATGAACGTTTCCGACATTTCACCGATTTTGTCTATTAAACTCACAGCTCCTAGGAAGATTAGGGTTTCAATATGCGGAATTGAAAAATTACGTCATCAAAACTATATTGAAAAAAAATATTAATATTTGATTATTTTTCAGTGCATCATGCAACTAGATATCATTCTAGTACTATTAAAATATTTTGAAAATGGTTGCTGTGTAGAATAATTATATAACTGTGAGTGAATTAGCCATCTATGAAACCTTTATTTTTTAATAAAAATTACAATTCAATATCTTAACCATCGTTGGTCCCAATATTAAATTACTTCACTTATCTCAGTCATTTAATTTTTTCGTTCCATAAGTCCAATATCAGAAAGTATTCCGAAAAAGCGACATACCATATTTCCTAAACTCGTCAGATTGTTTAATCAAATCTATAGTGACTCCATCTTTGCGAATGAATTTTCAATTGAGAATGCGTATTAATCTTGTTACAGTACACTGTATTTCACTATACGAAAGAAACGAAATAAAGCGATTTTTTTCTGATTATGTTAAATGTGTACATTATTTGTGGCCATCCATATTGAAATTGTTTATTGATATCTTGAAACCAAAGGTCAACCAGCATATAAATTATTTAAATTTGTTAAAAAAGAAAAATTCCGCCCTCTAGGGTGTTTTCTATTATATATGAACATCGCCCCCTAGTAGTCAGATGCTAAAAAACGATATGTATCGGCCAATAAATAAATAAATATAAATATTTTTAATTTTCAGAATTTTTGTACTAACATTTAGAATTTATCATACTCAGCAGGGGGGGGGGGTCTTAGTTTTTGTGAAGAAATATTTCTAGGGGGGGTCACAAAAAGTGTGACACAGCGTGACAATGGGGGAGGAGGGGGTCAAAAAAAGCTGATTTCAGTGTGACGTATTTTATGAATGGCCCCTAACTGGAGTAAAGGGATACATTTATGCCCTTAAAAATGATGGCGATCTTCCCTTGAGCAGTCGGTTTATTCACATCAAAAACAACAAATTCTATTTTCACCAATCTCGAAAATTCGTATCAGAGTGGATGAATGTTCTGCCCCGTGTTATTGAAGTCCCCACTTATAGAGACTTCTGTTCAAATAAAATCGAACCACTACCGTTTAATAATAATTAACAACCTTCGTTCAGTAGTTTTGTGGGTTTGTAACTTACCACAATCTGAAAAAATAAGAATTAATATTGAACTCTATACGAACACTACCAACAAGAGACATTTGCATTTGAACAGGAATTTGCGTAATAGTTTTGAGAACGGAAACGGATTTAGTTTAACGATAAGTATTTTCATATATACATTAGTTATTTTCATATATACATTAGTTCTTATTATTTCTCTGATAGGCGAAATTTGAGATATACGATAAGTTGCTGACTTATTGGACTTGTTCTATCCAGGAAGAACTGTTTTTCAATAGACGCAGCAAATTTTTGGGGAAGATAAAAAATTTGCCCTTCTACACTTGCATAGATTCCAATTTTAATTCAAATTTTTCATATTTGCGGTAGGTTACAAACCCAGAAAACTACGGAACAAATATCAGAAGCAGGTCCATCAAAATCTTCCCATGGTGGAAACTGCAAAGACACCTCAGAATGGCAGTATGTACGAAATAAACAAACAAATAGACGTCTCATCGGTCAGTCGGATGATGGTGGCTCAAAATTCAAAGGGGCACTACCAAAAGTTTGGTTGTACATCTATCGAATAACTGAAGATGTCGAGGAAGATGACATCGGAATGTTTCTTGCTGGAAAAACAGCATGTCCCAAAGAAAGTTCCATAGTAAAGTACATCAGAACTGATAACAACTTGAAATCTTTCATGGTTGCTGCGGATTTCAAGTTCAGGGAGGATTTCTACAAACCTTCCTTTTGGCCACGGGGAGTCGGTTACAGAAGATACGACTTCAGAAGAGATCGTCTCCAATATGAAGGACAACCAAGATCTTTTTTAGAACTGAAGCACCAAAACAAACAGAAGCCAATCTAAATAATATAAGCTTATCGGAAACAACGAACAGCAAATATAGTGGCGTCCCAGACTCAAACACTACTCATGAAAATTTATGTCCTGTTGAAGAACTGAAAATTCTACATCTGAATATTCAGTGCCTTCGTAATAAGATTTTGCAACTAGATAATTTTGTTAATTGTCTCAATAACCATAGTGTACTGTGTCTAACTGAACACTGGCTGTCTACAAGTGAGTCCTTCTGTTATGCTCTTAAAAATTTCAAATTAATTTCTATTTATTGCCGACAGAATCATACACATGGGGGTACTTGTATCTACATAAATAATTTTTTTGAGGGCAAAGAAATCATCGAAATTAAACAGCTATCTCAGGAATTTCACTGTGAACTTGCTGCATTATTCTCAAAGAAATTCAATCTACTTGTATTATCTGTATACCGATCACCCTGTAGTAACTCTGATTTTGCTAAGTTTTTAAACATAATGACAGAAGCCCTCATCTATATAGAACGGCATTATAGCAAAGCTAACGTTGTCATATGTGGCGATTTCAATGTAAATTTCCTAAATCCGGAGAAGAAAACGAACTTAGTCGTTGATTTGCTTCAGCAGTTTAATATGAGCAAAAAAATTCATTCAATCACTAGGGTGATGGGAAAGTCTAAAACATGCCCTGATAACATATTCTCAAATATAGAGAGTTCAAAGGCAGAAGTTCTTAGTGTTCCACTGGCAGATCATGATCCTCAAATCTTCACATACAAAATCAGGTGCGACAAAAATACTAATAAGAAATATGAGCTAAACTTTTCCAACAAAAATTTAAGTGTATTCAAAACTCATCTCACTGGAGAATCATGGTCTGATGTGTACAGGGAATCGACATCTGAGGAAATGGCACTAAAATTCCACGAAATATTCATGACACATTTTGAAAAGTCATTTTCTATCATTGAATCGAGTTCACTGAAGAAAACCCACAATGTTGATTATTGGAGAAATAATGCCATTGAACAGCAGAAACTAAATGTTCAATTAGCATATGACATGAATAAAAAATCTCCTAGCGATTTCAATAAACTGCAATATGAGCTGAGTAAAAAAAAATACAACGAAATGCTGCTTGAAGCAAAACAAAATTATTACTCGAATCAAATATTCCTTTCCAGCAATAAAAATAAGACAATCTGGAAAATTATAAACTCTGAAAGGGGTAATGACGTGTTCGATGCATCATCTGTTTATGAATGTGATGTGGATCTTTTTAATGAATTCTTTACTGACAACGCGGAGAGTATTGTTAATAATATTGCGACACCAGAAAATGTTTCAATTACTTTCAACCCCTACACATCATTTAAATCTTTTTACCTACGCCCCTTCATTGAAGAGGAAATTATCATTATTATTAAGAGTCTGAAAACAAAAAAGACCCAAGATGTATATGGTATCAGCACTTATTTGCTCAAACAATGCGCATCACTAATCGTTGAACCACTTACCATTATAATAAATAAATGTCTTTCTGATGGTTTCTTTCCGTCAGTGTTCAAACCAGCCAAAGTTCTAGCTATATTCAAGAAGGGAGATGAAAAATTACCTGAGAATTACAAACAAATTCACATATTGCCTACCCTATCCAAAGTAATGGAAAAAGCTATTTTAATACAGTTTAGTAACTACATGGAAAGTAATAATCTCTTACATAATCATCAGTTTGGGTTTAGGAAGGGTAAAAGTACCATAGACGCTATAAACAAATTAGCTAACAACATAATTGAAGCTTTTGAAAATAAACAAGCCTGTTTAACTATCTTCACAGATCTGTCGAAGGCATTCGATTGTGTCAGTCATGATAAACTGTTGGAGAAATTAGAATGGTATGGAATAAGAGGAATTCCCAATAAAATAATTGAATCATATTTAGCTAACAGAACACAAAGAGTTTACAATAACAATAGGATAAGTCAAGAACGTATTATCAAAAGTGGTGTCCCACAAGGATCCATACTGGGGCCTTTCCTCTTCCTCATTTATGCTAATGATTTACCTGTATATATGCATCTCAAACTTGAATTACTGACAATATTATATGCTGACGACACGTCATTTTCTGTACATATAGATAGAACCTGTGATGTTGAAAACATATCGGAAAATATTTGTGCCTCTGCTAAACAGTGGTTTGACTTTAATGAACTGTATATGAATGAAACGAAAACAGAAATTTGTGTATTTTCAAACTATCGCTCTGATGCCATTTCTACATCAGAAAGTATAAAATTTTTAGGGGTTCATCTTGACTCGTCTCTTGCCTGGACCACCCATATCAATAATCTTTGCAACAAACTAGCAAAATCTGTTTATGCCATTAGGCGAATAGCTACAACGGCTGGTCAGAAAGCAGCTCAAATGACATACTATGCCTTGTTCCACTCAGCAATGAGTTATGGGTTGCTGTGTTGGGGTAATGCAAGCTACACCCAACTTCAAAGAGTATTCGTCTTGCAAAAAGCTGCTGTACGTAGCATTGTAAGAGCTGACTATAATGAACACTGTAAGCCTCTGTTTGAGAATACAGGGATCATGACTCTATTCTCGCAAATTATCTTTGACAATGTTCTGCATGTCAAAGAAAATTATCACACACTCACAACACACTCGGATATTCACTCCTACAAAACACGCAATGGAAATAATATTGTGCCCCTCCTGAGAAGATTGGATAAAAGCAAATCAATTGGCATCACTTGCTTCAATTTACTTCCTGAAAAAAATCAAACATCTGCCACTCAGACTTTTCAGAATTACAATGAAAAAACTTCTCACTAAAATGAGCCTGTATACTCTGAGTGAGTTCAATGTTGCTCTTAAGGATTCGCTTGTAGATACCTAGTGCATCTTTTCAATTTTTTATTCCTGTTTCTCTATACGTTGAGGATTTTTAAAATGCATTTTATACTCTACATTTGATTTTATTGTTAAATTTACAGCTCTTTTATGTAACTGTGCAATGTAATAGGTGACTTGTCCAAAATATTTGTATTTTTTATGGATGCAATAAAGTTCTATTCTATTCTATTCTATTCTATTGATCCACCACAAAATAATGACTTCCAAACAGTTATTAAAAACCATTCGATTCGTTCAGAATGACCTTCAGCTCACATCATACAATTTTATGAAATAAAATAATATCTTACATCTTCCTTGAAGTGTATCGTAGAACACTGCAACAGAGCACCCATCAACTTGTGCGGGTTCCATGTCACTGAATCGGCTCTGCAAAAGAAGAGAAAGTCGAATTTCAGTATAGAAAGGAAGGTCAGATGGTGATACTTGAAATCAATTTCAATATTTCGGGAGTTCATTAATTGCGATCACTTATTCGAACGCTAAAAATCAATCATGTGATAATTCTCTGCATTTTGAACATGTTTCCTGAAGTAAAATTTCAGTCAATTAACAATACCGGGAGGCGAAAATTCAAATGTACACTATTGCTGTATCGGAAATAGTAGGATATCCAATTTTTGTTGAATTGGACATAAGTTGTGTTTTATACAATGCAATGAATTTATGTCTAGAAAAACATGCCTGTGTGAACCGTTTTTGAATTATTCGAAAAAAATTGAAATAGTTCACTTTAATTATCATGCTCTGGTTTCTTTATTATACAAAATATGAAAAAAGTATAAGGATCTGTTTGATCGAAGTCCACGAAGACTAAAACATGACCTATTTATGTTTTAAATACGACGTTTCGGTTGCTTAGGCCACCTTCAACATTTTTCAAATGTACCTGTAATTTTTAGTACGAATTATAATGCTTCTCTCAATTCTGCATTTTTTTCTAGTCAGAGCAAGCACTTCACTTTTTCTCGACGTTTTTGTACTAATGAATATCACTATGTGCAGAAGAGTTGAATCAAATGATCATTGTATCAGTATACTGGCTACATTTTTGTGGAATTCAAAAATCTTTGATTGGACTCGACGTAAGTTTTTATTTTTACAGAAATATAGCCAATATATTGATACAATGATAAGTTGATTCCTCAAGTTGATCTCAATATACCTAGAAAAGAAGGAAGAAAGTTGAAATGCTATGAGCTGATGAAGCAGAACTGGAAGAAGAATCGGAATTCTTGTAGAAAAATACAGGTCTTTTTTGAAATACAAAATAGCTGATGGTAGCCCTCAAACGAAACTTCGTATTGGAAATATAATCAATGCATGTTATGGCTTTCATAGTGTTCGATCAAACATTTCTCTAGACAGTTTCATTATATTTTGTATAATGAAGAAAGACCAGAGCATAAATATTGAAATCAACGTTTTAATTTTTTTTTATTATTCTGAGAACGGCTCACGATAGTCTGGATTTCGCGATATCAAATCATTTTATCATGGAAAATTTTGTTCCATTCAACCAACATTGTATATTTTACTGTTACCGATAATAATAGCAATAGTGTGCAATTAAATTTTCGCCACCCTGTTTACCGGTCACACACACTCAAAAGCGTTTTTTAAATAAAACTCCTTTGTATACCAGCTGCAGAATTCTCATGTAATCAGGGATTACACTCGGCGCAGAATTCAGACAAGCTTTTGCTCTTTGTGTTCGAAACTTTGAACACATTTTTACATTGTTCTTACTGCACTGTTACATGAAGTTCATTATTACTAGGTAAGGAGAAGATAACGTTTTCTGTCTACATATACAGTCTGAAAAATGTATCGATTAATTCTGTCAACTCTAAAAGAACCAGAAAGAAATTTAATTCCAAGTAGTAGACGACTATTCAATAACTTTTACTAAAATTAAAAACATCCTTCACAGTTTTCACCCAGTAACTTGATCTGAGCCAAATATGAAACGATTATCGATTTAATTATCACGTGAGACATCAGTAGTGGTATTCTGACTACAAGATATAAAGCGTATGCAGGGAGCAGAACAAAATGGCTGAGGAAGCTATTGCATATTTGTGTTTGACAAATAACTAATTTTTTTCTATGCTGTTTAATGAAAACTGTAACTGTCAAAACGCATCAAGTAAAATTGTATGTTTTTTTCAGTTGGCGGACAAGAATTTTGAGTACTAACATTCTTCATAGAGATATAGTTAATCAACCTTATGGAAATATCATATGATGGGATGGATACTACGGGTAGATGACAAATGTGATTTTGCTTCCAAGTCATGTCTTCTACTTCGTCTTTTTTACCGACGTTGTAACCTGAATCACACCTTTTCTTGATAATACCAAAAGATGGCAATCAATTCAGAAACACAAGTGGAATTTTTTGTCAATGTCGTAGATCATTTATGCTTTGAAGATTATTTTGATGCCTAAACTTTCATTTTCTTCATAAACTTTTATCGTCAACTCTATTTTGAGGCTTCATTATCTTTTTTTCAACATTACGGTCAAACTGAGAAACAGAACTCTGCACCTATTTTTCTCTTCGGAGTAGGAAACTTTGTCGTGCATTGTCAAGTAAACAGAAATATCGACATTATACTTTAGATGGCGTTAAAAAAACGCTTCAGATCTTTTTTACACAGGCATTGACTCACTTAATCTCTGAAAACAATTGTACTATGTCTTATCGTATTCCTTTTTCAAAAACCTACGAAAACATTGGTGTAATATATCGTGGTCATATTATTGTGAAGATAATTTTGATATAAGTGTGCCAAATTTATATACAGCCCAGTGTGAAATGAACAGAAGTAAGTTTTTCATTAGCTTTTTAGTAGTAGAAAGCCCTGGTTTGAACTCTCTTAACCCATGTCGATTTAAAATATACATCAAATCACTTCATATTCATCTGATATTCACAAAATGTCAATTACCTTGAGTGAACTTCAATAATATTATATTATGTAAACATTATTATGATGAAAGATGTGAATTAAGAAAGTTGGTGCAATTTCAATGACAAATTGAGTATAGATTATGTTTTGGTAAATCTGTGGGCATTTGGGATACAAATCTATGTTATGGACTAAAATATGCTTGGTTCATGGACTACACTTTTTCTTTCACTTTATATTTTACATTTACTCTAAGAAAGTTCTCACAATGCTGTTGAATGGAGGCGTTCATATACAGAATGTTAAAGTAAAAACTGAACAAGATGAACTTTGTTTCTATCAGCGTCAGAATAATCTCGCGTTATATTGATCAGTTGAACTTGAGTACATGTATTGAATGAATGTTTTGTTCTAAACATCGGGACTTGATATAGATGAAAAGATGATTGATTATTTCGTCCACAAATAATACACTAGCATTTGATTCCATCATGAAACACTAAACAAACGGAAAATAACTAATAATTGAAAGCAACGGCAGATAAACGACAAATAACTAAGAAAACTACGGTAGAGAATTGATCTGGCAACGACAAATAGCTGGTTGAAAGGAACAGTAAAATTATGGAGAACTTCTAGCAAAATTCGAATAAATTGGAATGCAAATGTCAAAAGATGACAGAATTCGATTCTTGCACCATTTACTGGAAATCGCAGTAAATTCCGTGGATTGGATTGATCGTGTCTAGAGTTTTTGACGAAACAATATCGAATCGGAGATCGCACCAGGAATATAATATGCATCTTGACCTAGTGTGTAGGCAAGTTGAGACTGGCCTTAACGAATTTCTCCTTCAGATGATTTGATTCTACGACGGCGTATTAGTGCCATAGCAAAAATATAAAATCTCGCAATTGCAACTTTTATGAACAATCTTCATAAGGGGTCAAATTTTTCGGTTGAAACAATGTCACATTATCATCATACAAGCAATAACGTCCTATTCATGGCTCATATGAGCAGTGGTAGGTATTCCATAACATATTTAATAATCTCATTCATACTAATTCGAAGCTTTCCGACATTGAACATTTTCATTGTTCAAAAAATTCCACTCAAGGTACAGCAGCCGAAGTCATAAGCTCATTTGAAAATTCAGAAAAAAATTACATTGAGGCTTACACTTCACCCAAGGAACGTTATGAAAACAAAAGGCTCATTTCATTGGGTCACATTGATTCATTTTTCAATTTTCCCCCAATAATGAAAGAGTCTGCCTCACAACTCAGAAAATTATTGGATATAGTCAAAAAGGATTTGTCGGGCTTTGAAGAATTCAGGTCAAGGAGTCGATAAAAGGGATTTGCTTCTTATTCACATAATAAGAAATAAACTCGATTTCAATAGTAAAGGGGATTGGTAAAAGAAGTGTTCAAGCAATAGTTTTCCAGAAATGGAAAACTTCTTGGATTATTTGCAACCAGAGGTCGACAGAATTGTGAATTCAATTCATTTGGAATTATTTGAATTCATTTTCACTTAATACAATTCGTTGGCTTCAATTCACTTCGAAAATAAGTTTGAGTTGACAGATTGAAAGTTGCAATTGACACACTCAATCTGTCCATTGACAGATTAAAAGTGATAATAATAATAATCCATTTATTTCCAACAGGTACAAAAACCCAATTGTAGAAAAATACAATGTATTAAATAATAATCAATAGCAGTACAATATTTATCAATTTTACATAGGAATGAGATGAAAATAAATAAATACATAAATATGTGTTGAAATATTTGTCACAGAGAAGGGGGGAGGTTAAAAAAAGTAGGGCATACACCGACAAGTCAGAGAACAAGGTGGTAGCTAGACAATGGGGCTACATCTGATTCCAGCCACCACCCCAGTATACTCACAACACAGGCTCTGAATATCCAAACTTTGACCTCACAAACCTCAAGTGAATGATATAAGTATCAAAAGACACAAAAGTCAGTCATTTGACAATTCACTCAATATCAAGGAACTAATAGATTTTAAGAAACGGTTAAAGTTTTGACACATATTACTAATAGGGCTCTGAAGTGAAATGTTGGTACGCGAGATACTGTTATGGAATGTAACAGTAGGTCTGGACTCTAGGTGAGGCACAAACCAATTGATTTCATGCAAGAGATATGGGCAATCTATGTTGTTATGAATCAATTTATGAAGAAACGAAATGACAGCGATGATTCGCCTGTTCGATAAAGAGGTGACATCAAATCTAAATATTATTATGCAGCCCTCTCATAGGATAATGATTGTCTTCTCGAAATACCAGGAATTTGAGGAATCTTCTCTGAACTGATTCATTTTTTTTAGAATGACATTCGTAAATAGGATTCCAAATCAATGACCCGTATTCTAATTTTGAGCGAACAAATGCAAAGTATAATATATTCAGTGTTTTTGTGTTTTCAAAACCATGAGAATTTCTGATAACGAAACCGAGAACTTTAAGAGCATTCGATACCGTTTAGTTTATATGTTGAATAAATGAAAGTTTATGATCAAATATAACTCCCAGGTCTCTAATCTCTGAGCCGTTCTAATACGTTTTGATCGATTGAATAATTGAAAGTTACCGGGTTTTTGCATCTTGAATAACTCATCACGAAACATTTACTAATATTGAGGCTCAATTTGTTTTTATTACACCACAAAAGTTAATGAGGTAATCAGATCGTTGATATAATAGAGAAACAGAAGTGGTCCAAGATTGGACTTCAATACGATTTGAATAATAAAATAAGATTAGATGACAAGCCAAAACTTCGCAATTTCTCTAGTAGAAGGCTTTCTGAAAGTCGTTATATATAACATCGACCTGATTCCGTTTGTTGAGGAAATTTGTTACGAAGTGAGTAAAACATACTAAATTAGTGACACATGATCGGTTGCTCATGAAACCGTGCTGATTTTTCGATATCAAGCTCCTAGTTGGTGTATAAATTGCATCATAGATTATAATTTCCAAGATTTTATCAAATGAACACAGTATACATATAGGACGATAGTTATTCAACATTGAGAGATCTCCTTTTTTTAGAACCGGACAGAGACGAGCAATTT
The DNA here is from genome assembly GCA_032362365.1 of Zygogramma bicolorata. NCBI lineage: Eukaryota > Metazoa > Arthropoda > Insecta > Coleoptera > Chrysomelidae > Zygogramma > Zygogramma bicolorata. Next base: position 95,711 of record JAVJAQ010002135.1, on the reverse strand, counting down.
TCCATAGGTTTGGGAAAATATTGGAAGAAAGGACTAGATTGAACAAATAAGATAGAGGTTCTGCTAAAACTAAAAGGCAATCTTTCGCAAAAAAAGTAGCAATTGTCATATTAAATCTGTCAATTGACACATTCAATCTGTCAATTACCAGATTAAGGGCCAGTTGCACCGCTTCAACTCATAGAGCAAGAGCCCGCGTCTGCCAGACCTTCGTTATTTTATAAAAGCTGAAAGTTTCTCTGCGTATTCCCCTAACACAGGTGAGAACGATCAGCGACTATGAAGTTTGGATGATAGTTACTTCTTCAGATACCAGGTAGCAAAGGCGTATAATATAGTACCTCACTTTCGTCAAAGTATAAAGCTCAGCTTTTTCATATCTTCTTCGGAATGATATTAGAAATCACATCATCCATTGCCAGACACTTACTCTGGTTCCAACCCCCTGCCAGACACCCCTCAACTTCATTAAATCATAATTATACTTACGTTTGACAGTATTTGAAAGGTTTTTGTGACGCCATCTTGCCTATAATGTCGATATTTCTGTTTACTTGTCAATGTAAGAGAAATTTATCTTTCCTGAAGGGTAAAGTAGGTGCAGATATCTATTTCTCAGTTTGATAAAATGGTTTGACTGAAATATTGGCAGAAAGATGATGAAGCTTCACAGGAGTGTTAACAATAGAAGTTTATACGGAAAATAATAGTTTAATCCTGAAAGTACTTTCAAAAATATGAATGATCTAAGATATTGATGAAATTATTTCACATCTGTTGCTGAATTGCTTGCCATCTTTTGACGTTATGTATAAGTAATCAAGAAAATGTGCGCTTGAAGCTACGACATTCGTAAGAAATATGTAAGAAAACACATGACTTGGATAAAAATCTTTGCTGTCTGTTTCCTGGCCAAGCAACCAAGATCTAAACTCCACAGTCGCTGATTGTTTTCACCTTTGTTGGGGACACGCGCAGATGAACTTTCAGCTTTTATAAAATAACGTAAGTCTGGCGATCGCTGGCTCTTAGGCTATCAGAAGAGATTCACCTAAGCTTGGCTCAATCATTAAGGAACAAGGAAGCTGATTGGCAAATCCATAGCAACAAAGCCTGGCTCAGATAAAGCACAACTTAAGAAAAGCGGTGCAACTGGCCGTGAAAGTCGCAATTGCAAGATTTTTTATTTTTGCTAAAAGTAAGTATACGTAATGTGTGCTAATTTGTTTCCTCTAATTCATCCCAGCTGCCACACGCTTCACCGAATTCACTTCGTAATCGTTCCCGACTAACAGGTAACACCTACCTCCCATTTATTGAACCATAAGCTGTCGACGCTTTCATAATGGATGAGTTCGAGTCAATCGAGATTGTTTCACCCCTGAGTGCTTTCGGCACTTTGATAGAGAGAAGTGTGTTTTTAAAACCCATAAGTAGTTCTGATGCAAATTGATGCACACTTTAGGGCTTATCAAGGGCTTTGCGAGCGGGGAACCTTGATCCGATTATTGATTTTATAGGGCGGCCCATAGCCGCTGGCGTCCGTTAAATTCCTTTCGCTCTGTGCTAATGTGGAAAAAACGATGGCAGTGAAAACATTCACTTATTGATTTAACGTCCATGATTTTTTGTGCCAACAGAAATTTGGGTTGAACAAACAACTGGACTAATTCAATGTTTGCTTGAGGGATATTTAATTTGTTTATTGAAGATGAAAATGCAAGAGAATATTCAATAAATATTATAATTATATTAGGGCAATGATCCTAGATATCGATAGGAAATATCAGGTCTACTCGGTTGAAGTAGGCATCATAATTTTGACTCAAAATTAAGATTGAGTCCCACTTAAAAAAATAGCATTTAAATTGAACTGACCAATTCTCAATGAAAATACAATTTCAACAAAAGAAATTACAACTTACGTATCATTTTGTATTTTTTGTACAATTTTCACTAATAGTGAGAACAGTGAAGAAAACTGTAGCAATATTTTCAACGATGCGCACTAATAGTGAGAATAGTCCAGAAAACTGTAGGTATTTGGTATTTTTCATTAAATTTTTACTACTAGTGAGAACAGTAGAAAAAACTCTGCGGGTATTATTTTGTATATTTTTAATGATTCTCACTAATACTGAGAATAGTACAGAAAACTGTAGGTATTATTTTGTATTTTTTGTAAAACATTCAGTTTTAGTGAAAACAGAAGAGAAAACTAGGTATTATTTTGTATTTTTTGTACGATTTTCACTTAAAGTGAGATCAGTAGAGAAAACTGTAGGTATCATTGAATAATCTCACTAATTATGAGAATACTACAGAAAACTGTGGATGTTTTGTATTTTTTGTAGAATATTCACTAATAGTGACAACAGTGGAGAAAACTCTGTAGGTATTATTATGTATTTTTTGAACAATTTTCACTAATAGTGAAAATAGTACAGAAAACTAGGTATTATTAGTATAACTACTGCTCTTCGGGCTTGAAGGCCGTCGTATTTTGGAATTTCTTCCTGACGTTTCGCTAGCGCGAGTGGCCAGCTTCTTCAGAGGCTTATTCATCTCCGATGACTAAACAGTTCGATTTCTCAAGGCGTATTTATATTGATGCAGGTAGTCTGGAGTGTTAATTACTTCTGTCGGGTTCGGGGAATAATCATCATTATTAGTTGCCGCACTACCTGCTGTGATTTCATTAGTTATTCTTGATTTCTTTAGAATCGGATTCCAAATTCTGTTTAGAGTCAACGTTTCTTCCTTTCTGTTAAAATTGTCCGCATGTTTTTGGATCTCTATTGCCTCCCGTACCAGTCGGCTATGGTAACCCTGGTTGGAGGCAATCAGTGTTGCATTTTCGAACAGAATCTTGTGGTCGCCCTCGCTCAATGCGTGTTCCGCCACCGCCGATTTGTCGGTTTGCCCCAGCCTGCAGTTCCTTTGATGCTCTTTGAGCCTTGTACCCATGGATCTTTTCGTGGTACCGATGTAAACCGACAGAAGTAATTAACACTCCAGACTACCTGCATCAATATAAATACGCCTTGAGAAATCGAACTGTTTAGTCATCGGAGATGAATAAGCCTCTGAAGAAGCTGGCCACTCGCGCTAGCGAAACGTCAGGAAGAAATTCCAAAATACGACGGCCTTCAAGCCCGAAGAGCAGTAGTTATACTAATAACCTCGGCCGCGAAAGCCTCAACCATTTCGTCACTAGGTATTATTCTGTACTTTTTGTATGATTTTCACTGATTGAAAAAATTGTAAACTGTGAGTGTTATTTTGTTTTTTTTTTGTAAAATTTTTACTTCTAGTGGGAACAGTAGAGAAAATTTTCATTAATAATGAGAATAGTCTAGGAAATTGTAGGTATTATTACTTTTTGAACGATTCTCACTGATAGAACGAACTGTACAGGAAAACGAAGGAGTTATTCTTCTATTTTTTGTACAATTTCCACAAATAGTGAGTATAGTATAGAAAACTGTAAGTGTTATTTCGTATTTTTTGTACGTTTCTCACTAACGGTGAGAATTGAAGTGATATATTGTTGAATTTGGAAATCGTTTGTCCGTACTTGATTTTGGAATTTTATGTTATCTGGAATGAATCGGTTGTTTATGATTTTTGTATTATTTTGAATACGATAAGGCTTCAGAATCGTTTTATACTTCAACAAAAAAAAGTAGTTTATGAGCTGATTTTTCAATAACGAAAGGATTTGATTTGAAAAGTTTGCATTCTTTTTGCTTCTTGTTGGAAATGCTCTATAGAGTATGAAATTTGTAGGAACTGATGTGAATATTACATTTTTTGTGTGTGAGAATCATAAAGGTGATGTTGAACGCGCTTTCCTCTGTTTTCAAAAAGGGAGTTTCATTCAAGTATTTTCTAATTTGTCTTCTATTAATTTCTTGGTGGATAATGTATACCGTTATAAGTTATAATATTCATGTCATGCTGGTACATTATTTCGTTTTTATTGCTTGGTTAACAACTTCATAGTGGTGTACTATTTTGAATCCGTGCGGGCACAAAGTTCACTTTATGTCCCGGGTCATGAAAGACAACGTTTTTCTCCGTTTATCATGTTTATGTTTGAAAGCATCGATAATATCCTCTTCAATGAAGTCAAAATGTCGTCGAAAATCAATTTGAATATTGGAATTTTTTCAAATATTCATATAGTACTTTAAACAAATAATATGACATGAAATTTTTTACGCACTTATCATTCAATGTAAATGCCTTTGGGCGACTTGCGACATCATCGCCCTCAGGGCATAAACATCTACTTCAAACCTTCGGTACAGAAATAACTATTATCGCCGACTTGTTGAGATTATAGAAATTCGGCATCTGGCTCAATGAAATATTATTGCAGTTTTTGGGATAACTCTGTTATTTTCGGAATGGTGCCTGATTTCGCTCACTAGTCTTTCTCAAGAATGTCATGTTCAATATGCGATAACTAATCATTTATATTTTCTTCTAGTTATTGTTTTTATCGCAAGAAATACCTAATTAGTATTCATGATTTCGTTTCATTTTAATGGTCTAGATGAATCTTACTGATGTTTTCTTGCAAAGTGGGTCTCGTTACTGAAACTCAAATGAACCACAGGATCAATGCAACAATGAGCGGCTCACGTTTTTATTACAAGCAACTGCCTCCTCTAATTCATCACTTTTGGGCTTAAAAAGCTTGCGTTGTGATTAATGATGCAGTAATTAATTGGGGCCCGTCACTCCCTAATTGCGGTTTTAACTGAGGCGGCTCTGGCGAATAATAAAATGAGATTGTTTCCAGAAGCCATTGTTCTAGGGTGAGCACAAAGTTTGTGTGAAGTGTGTATTAGATTCTCCAAACACTCTTGGGGATGTATTCTTCAGATAAATCCTGTATACGACTTTGTGTTGTATCGCAGTTCAGCACATTTCTAGCCCCTATCATCATTTTATTTGAATGAAAATGAATTCGCATGACTCAAGAATCAGGCCCATAGAGTGTTTTAGGATGTGTACACATTCAAAATATATCCAAATCTTTCTGAATAGAAATTAAACGTCTCCTATTCAGCTGTGATAATTTGAGTTGATTTGTATACTGAATGGTACGAGATATTTTCAAAATTTCATGGAATGTTTCATTACTGAGAATCAGAGGTTTGAAATGTCAGATACAAATACATTGACTATCATTGACTATACCTTTTGGTGTAGTAAGAGCAACTTCGATTTAGGATTAGGATTACATTGTGTAGATAATGATGATTGTTGAGTTAGACCCCTGATAATAAATATACATTTTCTGCTCTTGATTTATATAGAAGTTGACAAGCAGTGTGCTCGCATCAAATTACTAGGAGGAAGATTGTTTTTCGTGCAAAAACATATTTATTAAAATCATAGCGCTCTAATCAGGTGTACAAAAGCCAAAACCAGAAAAATACATGCTACTGAAAGGTGAATGAGAAATATATTCCAATTACAACAAATATATCAAAAATGTGATTATTTCGTACCCTGTGATAGCGTGAGAGTTTTTACTGGTCTTTTATTTCCATGTAATCAGCACAAACCAGTGAATATTCGGTCTTGAATCATTTCACTTTCGTTTCAGTTCAAGATGACTAAAAACTCTGTTGTTTCCAAATACTAGTAAAAATTTGGGTTAACTTGGAAAAATGATCGCTTGATTTCTGGAATGAATCAGGCTTCAAATTGAACTGCAAGATGGCGCTCTATGCTTTTTAACACCTGATGCAATTAGTTGCTGCAACTCCATTTCGTCAATGGCTGCATATGGAAACATTTTTTTCATTTCAAACATTGACGACTAGCACTGAATGTTAGAGCATACAATATCAAAACTAATATATGATTTCATCGATTTAAAATGTTTTAAATTGCAATAAATTTACCTCTTTACCTTTGAAAATTCTTTCTGTACCAAAATTTACGACAAAATAATTGAGTCGCTGCAACTTATCGCACCAAAATAGAACATTCTCTATTTCATGCATCGAGAAAAAATCGCATGGAGACATATGTAACTCTCTTGATGAGATGCAGCGACAAATTGCATAGTGGAATTGTGGTGTACTATGAAAAAAGTTACTCAATCGGCTAGTAAGAACGGCTAACAGATATCCGCCCAAGGACAAAGTTACGCGGAAGCGGAAGTGACATTGGCTAGGATAATATTCTCCAAAGGAATTGTGAGCCTTCCTAAACTTCAATTGTTTTACTCAATATCCAATCAGTACATGTTCAAAAAGCGGGGATTTCAGACATTTCAGTCGAATACATAATCATAACTGTATCAATCATTGAAATCTCGAATGGATGTTTGAGGTGTATGCCTATTTCAAAAGAACAGATTTTGTAATTTGCATCGAGATCGACGACCATCTATAATCTATATCATATATCATCAAACCTGGCCTTGAGCCATTCGTGTTGATGTTCTATGCAAAATACGAAATTGGTTGAAGAATTTACAAAATCCGCAAGAACTCACCTTTCAATCCCAGATAGCCGTGGATGTCTGTACTTTTTCGATAACAGAAGACCTCCACCCCAAGCAGCCTGAAAAATAATGAAAAATCGTGATTGATGATTATTTTTGTTTCCACCCAAAATAATTGTTCAGAAGTGAAAGAGACAATGATTGATATTCACAAAATCTGCCACACGTTTTGTTTTTGGTCAGGTCATGAGGCAGCTAAATAAAAAAACTTCAGACAAACTTGTTTCGGATAATACTATTTTCCTGGGCATGGATTCTCATATTCAGGAGGATTTCAGCAAGGTATTTAGCATTTGAAAAGGACAACATTCGTGTTCCTAGAGGTTCTCGTTTGGAACGATTATTGTTTCTAATTTACATTAATGACGAGGGAAATATTGTTGAAACGGACAAGTTTGTCTTCTGATAACTCTGGAATGGCAAGACCGAATTTCGAAAGTAAACCAGTGTTGGATAGATATTTGCATCACCTATCGAATGAGGCATCACAGTCTACTTTTTTGCATAAAAATGTTAATAGTTCCTTCTCAGCGTGTACTGTCGTCATACAAATATTTTTTTCCATTATAAAGTATTTCAAATGATGTGATTCAATGTAAGTTCTGTCCGACCGTCATATTTTGTCCTGTTGGAAAGTTATGAAGATAATTATTTCTTTTAAAGAAATGTAATTTATTTGTAGAAATCAAAGTGGCTATGGGGATGACAAGTGGGTTAAGTCAAGTTTTTTGATATATTTGATGCGAAGCACTGTTCTTCGTGGGTGGATGGTCAGAAACCCAATATTCTTGCTCGTTCTTGAGATCTTGTTAATGCTCAGCCTGCACGAGTTTTTCAATTTAGAAATTTGAAGGTAGATTATTCAAGATCCAGCTGAAGGTGAGTAACAATTTTCGAAACATCATAAAAAACAACATTTGAAAATTCCCAATCATTCCAGTACTCGCAAAAATATACTCAAGGTCATAGGTGAAAAATATGGGTTTTTCGCGATTTTCTCGTAAAAGATAAGTTTTATCATGAAATCACCTCTTACCAAAATTGTAAATCTTGGAATTATCTACAAAAAAGGTATCGATACTCATTTTTCCTGAGAGCCACCGTTTCTGATATGAAACGATTCAAAAAGTTGCAATCGTCATAATATGCACACGTTTCCACGACACCTCTGATGTAGTGTATGTACTTGGCGCGTTTTTTCACGTCGTTTTTCCATACTGGCGTATAAATTGAGAGACTGAGTTTCATTTTTTCTTCTCATAGTTATGATAACTTATATTTCAAGTGTAAGTTACAATCACCGATAGAAAAATGCTTTCAATCTACAGCCTCAGAGATGTATATACGTGGCGTACTTACGCATATTATGATTATTTCAACTTTTTGAATCGGAAGACCGGAGTTCAAATCCACGCAAGGCCATCATATTTTTGACTTTTGAACTTGAGTAATTTTCTTGCGAGAAATGGAATGATTGGGAATTCTTTGGGAATTTTGAAATGTTGTTTTTCATTATGTTTTGAACAATTCTACTCACCTTCAGCTGGATTCTAATTAATGTAATTACACTATTATTTTTTGGCCTAATATGACCGGACTATTTCGCTTTATGAGGATCGTTCGATCGTGATGGGACAAAATTCGATAAACTTACATCGACGTGCAACCACATGCCGTACTTCTTGCAGATATCGGCGATGTCATTGATGGGATCGAAAGCTCCCAGCACCGTGGTCCCGGAAGTACAACAGACGAAGAACGGGATGTGTCCCCTGTTTTTCCTGTCTCTGACGAGGCGCTCCAGTTCTGAAGGGATCATGCGACCGTTTTCGTCCGACGGAACCATGACGCAGTTGTCGGTGCCCAAGCCGCATACCGACGCGCATGATTTGACGGAGTAGTGGCTCTGAAAAATGAAAGTAAAAAAAGGTTTTCAAGAGATGACTCTCAATGATCGCATCTTGAGCCAAAAACCTGCAGAACGAATGTTTTCCAGTAATGAGATACCGTCAACTACGTGTCGTTATTATAAAATTCCCAATATTTCAGTCTTATCCCACAGACTGAAGAAGTGCATAAACACAAACAATTCAAAACACCAATAATGAATAACATTAAAGTGATTTATCGTACCCTATAAAGAATGTGATAAGGTATACATAGGCCAGACTAAACAATATCTGAAAAATAGACCCCAACAACATAAAAATGATTGTTCAGAGACAAATAGGAAAATATCCAATAAAATTGCGTTGAGCACTCATTATTTCGAATCGAACCATAAGTTTGATTTCAGTGCAACAAAGATTATAGATAAAGAAACTGTTCTGTCAATAATAATATTCTTAAAGATGTCTCATATTGCCAGTAAGGACAGGTGTGTTAATTTGAAAACGGATTTTAACAACTTAAATAATATTTATAGAAAACATTTTGACCACCCATAGACACAATCTCAGGTAAAAGCGGCTCAACGATACTTCAGGAGAAAAAATTATCCATTATCTCCAAACATCCACACAGCTATGTGAGAGAAGGAAAAAAAATCACCGACATCTGAAGAATGAAAGTTTCTTGTCAATTCATTCCAATTTGTGTCTGTTTTTCGTTTTACAATGAAATTATATCAAAACAAATTCAACAAAAATATATAAAATATTCATTATGCATGTATTTCTACCGTCATATTAATGTTAGTGAACAATGTTTTTATTCTACAAAATGGTTAAGGATTTTGCGGCCGAGGTTATTATTATTACTACTTTTCTTCGGTCTTGAAGGCCGTCGTTCTTTGGAATTTCAAAATTCCATTTAGACTCAACGCTTCTTCTTTTCTGTTGAAATTGTCCGCATGTTTTTGGATTTCTATTGCCTCCCGTACCAGTCGGCTATGGTAACCCTGGTTGGGGGCAATCAGCTTAGCATTTTCAAACAGAATCCTGTGGTCACCTTCACTCAGTGCGTGTTCCGCCACCGTCGATTTGTCGGTTTGCCCCAGCCTGCAGTTCCTCTCATGCTCTTTGAGCCTTGTTCCCATGGATCTTTTCGTGGTACCGATGTGAACCTTCCCACAAGTGCACGGTATCCCATAGGAGTCATTTCTACTTTAACTGAACCTGCTCGAAGAATTTGTGAACCGGAACATCTAGAGCAGGAACTGGAACATATTCAAGTGACCTTCAGGTCAAATGGATACAGTGTATCTGAGATCAACAGGGCCATGAAACCGAAGAGTTCCACGGTTCATAACAGGGATGACTCTCAGGTAGTTGCAAATGCATATCTGCCATATATCCCGAGGGTCACTGACAGAATTGGGAAACTCTTGGGGAAATATAACATAAAAACGGTTTTCAAGCCGACCAAGAAGATCCAACAAAGCCTCAGGTCGGTTAAAGACAAAAGAGACCCATTGTTAGCAGCAGGGGTTTATCGGATACCGTGCACTTGTGGGAAGGTTTACATCGGTACCACGAAAAGATCCATGGGAGCAAGGCTCAAAGAGCATGAGAGGAACTGCAGGTTGGGGCAAACCGACAAATCGGTGGTGGCGGAACACGCACTGAGTGAGGGTGACCACAGGATTCTGTTTGAAAATGCTAAGCTGATTGCCCCCAACCAGGGTTACCATAGCCGACTGGTACGGGAGGCAATAGAGATCCAAAAACATGCGGACAATTTCAACAGAAAAGAAGAAGCGTTGAGTCTAAATAGATTTCGGAATCCCATTCTGAGGAAATCAAGAATCACTAATGAAATCACGGCAGATAGTGCGGCAACTAACAATGATGAATATTTCCCAAACCCGACAGAAGTAATTAACACTCCAGACTACCTGCATATAAATACGCCTTAAGAAATCGAAACGTTTTGTCATCGGAAATGAGTAAGTCTCTGAAGAAGCTAGCCACTCGCGCTAGCGAAACGTCAGGAAGAAATTCCAAAGAACGACGGCCTTTAAGCCCGAAGAAAAGTAGTTATACTAATGTTTTTATTATTCACTAGTGATTAATGGATATCGTAATTCTTTGCATTATGAATTACAATAGTCGTGGACAAACATATTATGGGCACATATGTGTATTATAATAGTACTGTTATAGAAAAAAGTATATTGTGCCCATTCATCGTGTATTATCTGCTCGAAGGATAAAGGGGTATTTTGACGAACCCTGAGGAAAAAGTTGGTCGATACCTGGAGATTTATGTGAAGTAGTTTTTAATTTTTTCATACTTTAGCTTTCGATGATAGTGACAAGAATATATCCTCCAATTAATCGCCCACTTCAATCCGCACTTAGTTGATGCCTTTTGAATGGAAAAGAGACGTGTCAGACAGTCAAGTTATTTTATAAGTTATATGGTATGTATATGTTACCGACCAAACCCGATTTCAGGATAAACTAGTTTGCCTAGGCTAAAGAGTTTTATCCTATCGGGCTTAGGACGAACCAGTTTAGCCTACGCTATACCAGTTCATCCTATTGCATGTAGGAAGAATTAGTTCAGCCTAGGCAAAACTACATAGTTTATCCTATAATCGGGCTTGGTCGGTAGCATATACACCATTACATGACAATTAGGCAATTTGAGAATATTACCTGATCCGAGGTATACATGACAAGCTGTCCTTGAATGGTAGCGATTCCTTTTTCCTTATAATTTGGGAACATTTTATGCCTTGCAGCCAAGAAGGCATAGAGGTTGGAAATGGATCCACCTGGAAAGTATTCATATATGACTTGCAGCTCAGTTTCATGTTTGGTGTTGGAAAAATTGTGATAACTGTGAAACACTGGGAATATTGATCCACAATTCCGTGGTTAAACTCAAAAAATATCAAATGACGTTGTTTGATACAATTCGACTCATCTATACTTATAACCGAATACAAGTCTAAAAATGTAAACAAGTCTACAGTAAATATTTTGAATTCTTCTCCAGTTTTTTTTTTCGCAGTTGGAGGTAAAGCTTTTAAAATCAAATTTTTTGACGATGTACAATAGTTTGGGCTTTCTCGTACAAAAAATATATCGGGCAACCTTTCTCGTTATTGAATCAATCTTATTATGATAATTTGCATAATTCATTATAATATGTGGAAAGTTATGGCATCAATATCTGGTGATGAAAATATTTGTCAGTCTATAGTCCTAGAAAGAGTCTTGATCTTTCGAATCATACTAACCTGGAGCTAATATAGAATCCCCTTTTCTCCAGTTTTTGCCGATGATTTCTCGCATATGGGTCATGACTACGTTTTCCATCAGAATGAACACCGGAGCTATTTCATAGGTGAACATATTCGTGTTGGCAGTTGCTGTTAACCATTCTCCGGCCATGGAAATCAAGTCCAGACCGCATGATAGTTGATTGAAGAAATGAGGATGCCCTGAAACAAAACAGTAGTCAGAATATATCGGTTATAATGGAACGCGACTTCGGTATATTGATGCAATCTGGATGACATCTAATGGTTCGTCAAAAGTCTATACCGACATGTGATCGAGAGACTTTCACTTTCCGGTTCAAGGAATCAGATGTTAAAAAGTGAGACCTCGTTACTAGTTAGCTCGCACCAGTTTCTACCTTACGCAGGTGACGTTCGGAGGGTAAATAAATGGGTTGAAGGATAACACATTTTTTTCTAATTGAAAATATCACCATCGATCAAAAATTGCGTATGAAGCTGTGGCAAACATGGTTTGGCCTGTCTGGTTCTCTCAAATTATACAGACAATATATAACAGATTTCTTTACAATTTTCACCTGCGGATGCTTCCATTCATTCTCTTCGTAGGATTAATATGAACGTTACGTTCATACCACTCTCAACTACTTATAGCTAATGGATTAACTTTTGTCAGAAAAACACCATTCTTCTAGTCAAAAATGGCTATGGAATTCTTGACGATTGATTTCAGGTAATCTGGCTGGTACATGAATATGTTTACCTCGTTTATCGGCAGATCCTCCTCAAGAAATGACGTTCAAACATTGCTTCCATTAATATTATTTCTGTGACGCATATAGAATCTATAATTTTTTTAGTTTTGGTTCACAGTTATCGGTCCATGAAGTGACTTAGGGGAAACAACATTTTTTTATATATGAACCGTTATTATCTGTATCTGATTTATTACACGATTTTTATATTGCAATGTTATACGTTACGTGTTCGAAAATAGTTGTTATACAATGGTAGATACTTGATGAAAATCCATGATGACGTCATTGAAAAAGTACTTCGTGTTTCACTATGCAATAGCCTTTTGCTCCTATATGAATACATATCTCAATTATTATCAACTTACTGGGAAAAACTAATTACACAAATTGCCTGGTTTCAACTTCTAAACTGATCCTAGTTGCTAATATTTTCTCATAAGGAAACAATTTGAGCAAAGAAGAAGCCAACTGGCAATTTAATACTTTAAAATAGTTTCAGATAAACATATTACAAAAGGTATTCTCAGAAATGGTTTCCATGTGTTTATAAAACAGCTATAAGTAAGAAATTGTCACCGTTTTATGAAACATTATTGTTTTTATCAAGATTTTGTAAGGCCTTTCATAAACACTACAAAACAGTTCTATAAACATTTCGGTAGTTGCTATAAAATTTTTCTAACATTCCTAAAAAGTAGTTTTATAAAAACTCTTCTAAATACTTTCTTGCAACGTATTCAAGTTATACTTAAAAATATTTAAAACACAAAAAAGGGTTAGAAATGTTTTCTTGAAGGCGCAAGAAGTAATTTTGTATTGGTTTCTAGGAAAATATAATAAATATGTCACCAACTATCTTTGAACACTAACAAATAGAAAGGTTGAAGCCATTTCAATAATTTTGCTTTTGTATTGATGAAAATGTTGAATACATTTCTTGTGCTTCAAAGATTCATATTTTTACTCGAATGAAATTTTATTGACAAATATATAGCACATTATCATCAAAATTCAAGCGTCCACTCATTCTTTGATGTTTTGGAAAAAAAATACAATTCATGGAAAAATCACTGTATTAACTTATTAATTTTGAAGTCTCGAACTTAACTCAGATTATTCTAAATTGTTGTTGTTGTTCGTTCCGTTAACCAGCTGACGAACGTCAACCCTCAAAAGTCGAAACTTGTGCGAGCAATGAATCAACGAGGCCTTACCTTTTAACGTGCGATTACCTCGATATAATATAGTATTATAATATATATATACTTCTTAGCTGAAAATATCACCATAGGTGCGGTATTTCATATTTTCAACTCATCTAATGTCAGTATTCTGGATTGCTTTTATTTTAAAATGAAATCGTTCTATAAAATAATTTGGTATCAATAGCAAGCATGTTAACGTATTCCAGCTACTATATTACCCCTATAAAGCTGTTAAGAAACACTACTATCTATCGAGATGTTTTGGCTAAGAAACTTCTTCCATCTATTATAAAGGGTGGATTTCGAAAAAGGTTTGAACTAGTGGTTTGAGGGTATCTATTTTCCTGTTTTTATTAAGAAAAAATGGAAGCAATAGGTCACGTGGGAGATTTCGAAATATTTTATTTTTTCCATTCACCAATTTACACGACTTTATTGGATATATGCTTATTGGTACGCTAATCAAATAAAACTAACAACTTTTACTATTACACGACCTCTAAAAATCAATGTCAGATGGTTCCTCTTGAATTCTGTATTTCATTCCTGGAGACAGCAAATATATATTTGCAGAATCAATATGATTTTATAACATTTATTTTATTGTTTCGGAATTGTAGTGTATATACCATATTATAAAGAAGTTTGAAATTATCATCAAGGTGACAATATGGAGATAAAAACAAAATTGTGTCTGAAGCATTCCAAAAAAATAATTTCATGAAAGCTAAAGGAAGCAGTTATAAAATGAGCCTGAAAGAGTTTTATAAAGATGATAAAAACCTCACAGAAGAGTGCTATAAAACTGCCACGAAAGAATTTACTTTTGAATGAAAATATGTCATCAGTTGGTTGTAAAAACGTTTCTGTGATAATTTCGTGACTATTTTATTAAGGTATTTTCATTTTGTTTCATAAACGTTTCTACGACAAATTAATAAAACACTTCCATTGTCTACAACTGTATTGTGTTAACGGCAGGTCTAATATCATAAATTAGCATTTTGAAGTAATTATAGAATACCAAAAACATAAAACTGTTGCAGCACCATGAAATTATAAAACAATTTCGCTGGTTGGGAAAGATACACATCCATTTGGCCATTTAGCAAATGTCCCGACTTCTGGACTATATTGACTAATCAGAATCCCAAAAGATTCAGTTTTAAATCTTTGTTTTCCAAATGCTATACACCATTATCATGACTGGATTCTCTCAGTCAGAAGACCATTTGCAACTGTTGAATTCGTCTTTACATTCAAAAAACTACTTCTGGTTCAAGATCTTGCCATTTGACCAATATGAAGTTTCGAGCAAGAATCACACGTTGAATTGTATATTTCTGATTTTTCAGACACTGCAATTCCTTCGTTATTTTTTCTAATGAATTCACCCAAACTGTTATTCATTCTCTAGGTAAATTCATTGTTCTTTAAAGAAAACAAGAAATATTATTGGTGGTTCCTCCGTCCTAGGTCAATATCTTATGGCCCTTACTACCATTTTTCATGATTTGATAGACTTGATTCATGATTTGTTTCTGGGATTTGTAAACAGAATGAAATCAACAATGTTTACCTCGTCACCGTTGTGGACTGTCTTTTTGAAAATTGTCTTCTGAAAGTGGAATATTCAATAATTTGTGGAGAATACTGTTGATTCACGATCAGTTGAGCAGGTAAACCCAGTCAATTTGTGTAATTAATTCTTTCCCAGAAGGGTTAGTTAATAGTAATTGAGAACAGGGTTGGATTGATTGCAATACCACAACACGCCTGAAGTGGTTTTGTAAACTGTCTAGTGAAAATCACACAATAAAGAGTTTTTCTTTTTTGTTTCAGATCCTTGGACGTCTCGTTGAATTCTTCAAACATCAAATACAAGTTTCTCATTTCCTGATTTCGTCCAGCACCGATCAAGCCCACTCGTCTGCAAACGATTCGATACGTTCCGATCCCAACGCAATTTTTACGAAAAGAAGCATCTTTTATGATGTTTACCCCCCGAAAGGGATTAAGGGTAATCCAATAGGTCACGTGCCACCGGTGAAGGGTGTGCAAGAGCCGGGAGTAATGTCTTTGTTTCAAGTCCACTGACATTCAATTATTCTGAGCAATAGCCCAGCATAATGGTAGATTGATGGCCGGGATGAAGAGGAGATTTCGAACAAGGAATCAGCAGTAGACGATCAGGCGGGTTTCCGGCGAAACAAATGCTCGCGGTGGAGTTTTTGATGGTGATGTGTGATCCGTTTCAATTTAGAATTTCTACCCTGCGAAATAAATCAGAACCTAGTCGAAATAACCTTCCTCTCCAGTAAATCCAACAGAGTTTGATATATTAGAAAATAGCTGCTTTCCTGGTTGATACCTCGCTGGACATTGTTGTTTCCATCTCAGTCGTGAGGGATGTATGACCTCGCTTGAATAGACGCAGAATGATTTATTTTGGATCTTTGTCTGTTTCTGTTTAGAAGTTAATGCAGATACAGAAAGATGCATTTGCTTTATATTTTGATACAGGTATGTTAAGAGAATATAATATCAAAATTCATAGAAATTCTTACTGTGGTAGGTTAGAAACCCAGAAAACTATGGAACAAATGTATTGAAAGGTTTGTACTAACCATCGGAACTTGATATAGATATGAATTGATAATTTATCATCTGTCCTCGAATAATATTACAGAGTTTGATATTCATTATAAAAAACTATTCAAAACAACACGAATTAAATACGAAACAAACGGAAAATGATTAAGGACTAATATTTAAAACAACACTTGAATTCGTTCCGTAGTTTCTTGGGTTTGTAACCTACCACAATCTGTAAAAAATAAAAATTAATATTGGAATCTATACAAGTGTAGAAGGGTAGATTTTCTACACTTGTATAGATTCCAATATTAATCCTTACTTTTTTCATATTGTGGTAGGTTACAAACCCAAAAAACTACGGAACAAATATTGATTCACCACAAAAAAATGACGTTGAAGTAACACTTGAATCGATTACTAAACAAACGGAAAACAACTAATAATTGATAGCAACGTTAGATGAACGGCAAATGACTAAGAAAACTACGGTAGAGAATTATAGAGAACTTCGAGCACAATTCGAATAAATTGGAATGCAAATGTCAAAAGGTGACAGAATTCGATCTTGCACCATATACTGGAAATCGCAGTAAATTTGCTGGTTATGATTGATCGTACCTAGAGTTTTTGACGGAATATCGAATAGGAGATCGCACTAGTAATATACGCATCTTGCATGGAACCAAACAATCATTATCCATGGCCTCAACAACAATACAATTAATCTTTTGAAGGAGAAGAAATCATCTGGCCAGTTTCAACTACCCACAGAAGGTTTCTGGACTCTCACCTGTCAGAAAACAACTACTCTCCTGGCTACGATGAGCATTGTATCACATCTGACCGGTGTCAATTCCGCTTTCTTCCTACTATTTAGCCTAAATTTAACCATTATGTTTCTGTTTTTGAATCTGAAACCGCTCAACCGATTGGGATAACAGTTTGTTTTATTGATAATTATTGTTGTTATATCTGAAAATGTTCCCGTTTAAAAATACGTCAATGAAAATGGTGATGATAATAATAATACGAATGATCATATGTAGAAGTTAACAACTCATCTCAGTTGGATGAAATTCTGACGAATTTTTATCATGATGCCTGTGAAAAACCCCAATAATGATGATAGTATTAATAATTTGTATGTATGAAAGAATTGAAAATGGCAAGTTAGCAGCGACCCCGTTCCTTCCTGAATATATATGAGCCGCAGAAAACAAGACAGAAAATTGACTGGGTTCGTACTGCTCAAGTCCGTTCTCCTGAGACGAAATTCGAAAATTGAAAAGTGGAAAACTACTAAGTTCTCGAATTTCATTTATCTATCTGCCGACCGCTCCTCTGAAATTTTGTTTTATCTAGATAATCGAACACTAAAATTCGCTTATCTTAAGTCACGTTTATCGAAAATGTTTATACATTATTTTGTCTGAATATTCTGGTGCCACCTGCAAATATTTGTTTGCCACTTAAACCTTGATCTCCACAAAAACAGATGCAGAGCTCTCTAGATTCAATTACCATGAAGTTCGATTTGTTTATAGTTGACATACCTAGTGATCCATATCTTCATAATCATCGTATCATATCATATTCTCTTGTCAATTTTCTGTAATACTCGGGAATATTCTTGATAGTATCTGAGAGAATTGTCTTCGAAATTGATAATAGTACATTACATACCAAAGGGGAAAGTGAATCTTTTTTTCTTGAGAGGTTTGTATATCGAACAAATAATATACAACTGCCTGTAAGATTTTCACATATTAGGGTTACCTAAACCGCGACACGTGTTTCGCTATACGATAGCTTCCTCAAACAGGAACTCTAAACCCTGTTACATTTCGAATTTATACGACATTATATCAGACGGTCTATAAGAATATAGTCCAACAACTATTTACTAAGATTAATGGTCCGACTTCACATCCTTATTAGCACAATTTTCTGGAAAGAACATATTCAACAGAGGCGAATTATTCAACTCCGTCTGATCATTCATTAGGAACTGTGAATGTTCACACTTACTAATTTCCAAACTCTCTAAGAGATTGAGTTTCGAACCCTTCCCTTGGAGGATTATTGTGTGGTTCATGTCCTATTTTTTATGTCGGTCAAACGGCAAGAACATTGAATACACGCGTGAAAGAACACAGAAGTAGCTTCCAAAATTGTAAGACAAATTTAACGTATGCTTCTCACCTCATTACAGAGTGGCATGAGTTCAACCACGAATTTGAAATCCTTCATTTCCAAGGGAAGGATCTGAAACTCAATCTCTTGGAGGTATGGAAAGTGTAAACATTCATAGTTCCTAATGAAAGATCAGACGGAGTTGAATAATTCGCCTCTGTTGAATATGTTCTTTCTAGGAAATTGTACTAATAAGGGTGTGACGTCGGGCCATTAATCTTATTAATTAGTTGGACTATATTCTTATTGATCGTCTGATATAATGTTGTATAAATCCGAAATGAAACAGGGTTAAGATTAGTTTGAAGTTCCTGCTTGAGGAAGCTATTGTATAGTGAAAGACGTGTCGCGGTTTAGTAAAACCTGATTTGTGAAAATATTATAGGCAACTGTATATTATATGTTTAATATGGATTTTCATCAAGTAACAGCAGTGACAGCCACTTCTATTCATGGTATGTATACTGTTCGATTCACAATCATTAGAAATAATTTCATGAAATGAGCAAGAAATAAATATATCCGAAATTAATTTCAATTCATTTTGTGTTTGAAGTAGGTATTGGAAATAGACAACTTCATGAAAATCCCAACTAATAGTATTATTGGTAAATGTCATTTACGTAGATGTTAATAATATTTAATGTAATAATATAGGTACAAGTACAGCTCATCCAATCCATCATGGCACAGAACTAATGACGAATATGGCCTGTAATCTCTGTGGAGTACAGTAAGATAAAGAAAACACTTATTATATGTGTTCACTGTATTGAAATTCATCCCTAGTGGGTATTTTTTCTTTTGTCATGGCCTGCACTAGCAGTGTGCAACTGGAAAAGTAGCTGAGTTTGTGCCAGGAAGGATTGGATAAGCTGTACGTATATTGGGTTTGTCGTATGATGGATGCGTTTGGCGTACCAGTTATATTTCACAGATCTCAGCGGATTGATCTTTGGATTATATTCGGGGGTTAATACCGAGTGCACCAAGTTTAATCGGTGGTTGAAATGTGTGTTGCACTACCATGATTTTCGAAATTTTGTTTTACAAATGACTTGTGTGCATGATAATTTGATAAAATCCCGAGACCGCAGGCCGAGTGACTTTATCTTAGGTTATTATACAAGTAAGCTTTTGATCGAAAGAAAAACTTTGAAAATTATGAAAATGCACGCATTTTGATCGATTGAGCTTGGTGAAGGAGGGATATATGTTGAGATTATTTCCAGAAAACATGTAATTTCAGGAAAAAATCGAACACAGGTACAATATAGTACCCGAGATAGTACCAGTTTAATCGGTTGAGAGGTCTAGGGCAGCGGTTCTCAACCTGTGGTACATGTACCACTGGTGGTACATATCATTATTGGCGGTGGTACACAAAAACAGACCCAAAAAATAGCTCAGTCCAACATTTTCCAGCACTTGAGAGTTTCGTCACAGATGAAATTAATAGCAATTCTGGGGTACTGTTAAGTTTCAAGATTTACTGTGATAAATTAATCGAGCAATTTGATGAGTACTTCACGGAAAATTATTCTGAATTTGAATGGATACGCAATCCCTTTCTTGTGGAATCGTCGTTCCAGGGTTCGAGTGCAATTGAACAAGAAAAATTCATTGATTTGTCATGTGACCTCGGTGAATTTTGGGCAAGAAGGAATTTTGATTACCCTTCTCTTGCAAAACGCGCTTTAAAATCCTTGATATCCTTTTCTACTGCATACCTGTGCGAGAATGGATTTACCTCCATGCTGTATATTAAGAACGTTCACAGAAACAAACTTGATGTAGAACCTGATCTTCGGCTATATATGAGTAACACCGAACCAGATGTCAATAAGTTATGTGGAAATAATCAAGCACAACCTTCTCACTAATTAGTTTGTTATTCTAACTTAGAACTACCTATGTATGGAATCTAAAAATATAAACTTAAAAAATAATTTTTACTTTTGTTGAATTTCATTTTATCCATTGCTCATAATTCCAGCATATGAATTACACTTAATTAGATTACCTAGCTATATAGGTATTTCAGTCAGGTGGTACCAAACATTATAAAAAGAATTTTGTGGTACATGACTCAAAAAGGTTGAGAACCGCTGGTCTAGGGCATTTAATCGCTGTAAATTTCTGTCTAGCCTTCAACTTTTTCTTCCTTTATTTGCATTGAGGAAAATAATCAGAGGTAATACCACGAGTCCTTCAGATTTAATCGATAAATTTTCATTTTCCACAAAAACTTTTTTATTTGGCAAAATTATGAAAACGAACCGATTGATAAAATCACGAGTCCGTAGTACGAGTGATTTAATCTAATTCGGTTTGTTTGAATGCTTCTGCCTCAAAATAGAGTGTTTTGAAAATGAAAATTTATCTTATTAAATTTGAAGAACGAGTTGTATTTGGAGAGATTATTTTTTGAACAAATAGAAGGAAGAACAATTTAATTGATCAGTATTTCATTTACATAAGAAGAAAAGGAGAATAGGTGAAAATTTTACAAATTTGAAATGTCAAACAACGATGTATGCCCTCTATGATCCAGAAGAGATATGATGCTTACGCAGTGAATATGATAATGCTTGCCGACGATACCAAGAGATGGCGTCACACCTCTCATTGTATAAGGTTGATAATTGAAAATTTCTTCTGAAATGAAAATCGCGCCAGAAGGAACATAAAATCATTCGTTATGTCGTTGTATCAAAATCTTCATACAACGGTTTCTTCTTATACAACAAAAAATGAATTGTATTTAATAAAAACTAATTGTACGCCATCTTCATTTGAGTTAAGGAAACCTTAA
This sequence comes from Zygogramma bicolorata, assembly GCA_032362365.1. Classification (NCBI taxonomy): domain Eukaryota; kingdom Metazoa; phylum Arthropoda; class Insecta; order Coleoptera; family Chrysomelidae; genus Zygogramma; species Zygogramma bicolorata. Next base: position 74,419 of record JAVJAQ010002135.1, on the reverse strand, counting down.
ATATTTGAATCGGTTGTTCGCTATATCTGTCATAAAGTTGGGGTTATGAGCTATTTACGTGTTTGAGTGTTCATTGAAATGTGTTATGTTATTATTATGCTGAAAAAGTGAAAAGTGAATGACTATTAATAATAAGGTAACTCTTCATTAATGATAATTTATATAAATATGAGCCAGTTCAATAGAATCGACGCGGTAAACCGTATAGTTTTGACAGTTCAAAGGTAAACAACGTTTTATCGAAAGGACCAGGCAGTTTTATCAGTATAATACCCAATGATTGGCTAGAATTATCATAGAATAACCCGTTACTATTGGTTGAAATGCCAAAAACGTCACATTTTGACAAGTGAAAAAAATAAAACTTTGTTTTTGTTGCCCAGACCACGTTTTCATCATTTTCCGCATTGAAGGAAACTAATATATAACATTGAAATGTTATGCTTGGCAGATGAAATGTATAAGTGAGCAATTCTTGAAACCTTTCGAAGGTTTTTTTTGTTCAATCAGTTATCGTGAAAAAGATCAAGCTGTCACGATCCATAATCGCGAGAATTCAATTCCTACGAATGCAACATATGGCATCATTTAGCAAATCCTCGGCTTAGGATATACTGAAAAGCTTCTACGACGTCTGCGAAGGGGGAGTTGAGTGGCAGGAATCGCGCTGTTCTGTACTAATCTGTGTCTGAATGCGGCAGGAATCATGTCCAGCGGCTCGGAAAATAACACGGCACAGACATGTAGGCTATACGATCTTATCTTCGACCGACGTTGAGGGATGGTTTTGATGTTCGGAGAGTACTACGTTTGATGAATTCATCATTTTTACTTTGAACGATGTTTTCTGAACATAACAGTTTATTTGTTTCTTGTGAATCCATAGTTGACAAAATCTTATTTCCACCACCATGACAGCCTACCTTATGAGAGAAGAGATATGCAACATTGAAAAGATATTGTGAAGGACATGATAACAATTTTATGATTTAAATTATTCTATCTTTCATAACCTCTCTTTCTCTGCTACATTGGAGGAAGAATACACCTAGAGGTTATACTTAAATTAGTCTATCTTGCTAATTTCGCAGTCTTCACCTTCTTAGGGCCAGTTCATTAGTGGTCATGTCTGTCGTCCAGTATTGTAAAATTGAGAGGAAATAATCCACTGGGCTTCATTATTGTGGTGGCAGAAAATGAGACAACCATCTGCGAAATCACAGGGGCCACATCGAAGTGCCCTGGAGGTGAAGCTAAATTCTCGCCATTGCACATCCGTGAATGGAAGAAGGTGGCTTCAGGTTCCTCCAAATATTTAAAACGAAATAAAGTTATTTGTGAAGACAAGTGATATCAAGATGCGTATATTCCTAGTGAAATGACTTGTATACCAGTACAATGTTAATGTTTTCGTCAAAAACGCTAGGCCTGCGGCTCATTTGTTAATGACATCCAGGGAAATTCACATTTTCGGAATTTTATTTACAGATGGCGTCAAACGGCAACTCTAGACACATGACATTACGAAATTTCTATTAGGAAATTCTCTAGAACAACACGTGCAGAGTCATTGTGTTACTTTCTTTTTTCAACACTCTACCTAATGAAGGATAAAGATACACGAATTCTGTCAAAAATCACACGAGTTCTTACCTAAGAATTGCCTATATTTTTTGTTTGTTTCAGTTTGGGCGTAAATAGAGGTATCTAATCTAAACAGACATCTTGATACATATATTAAAGATAGATGCACTTATAAATATCAGAATTCATATGAATTTTTACCAATCGGTGCTGCTTCAGATAATTTGATGAGATTCTTAGAAATACCGGTATCAACGTGAGAGGTAGTGGAGTTGGATTACATGGAAAAAGTGGTAGATCAATATACAGTTTATTGAGCATTATAGTGTTTGATTCGAAATGAATTGCACCCTCCATAGTCCAGATCAACCTGTTCAAAAGGAGCATTTTCCCAAAATTTTAGCTGCCAAACCATTCCGGATCATCTTCAAATAAACTCTTCTTCAACAAATTTTCCAAGGCAATAGGCATTTTGGCAACGCCGCTTATGTGCGTATTCTCAGGTCTTTGGTTGCAATGTAATACATAGAGACCATACAGAGAAACCTCTGTGTTTTAGAGATATCGGATTCTGTTGTAGAAGTGTTTTGAACTAGGCGATATCACAGATTAATTAATCTGTGGTGAGGTGTTGAAAATATCAAAAGTTCTTGTGTTGTTGATAGCACTGATACATAGTGGGCGCAATCAAATGATATTTGTATAGGCATAATTGAAGATCGGTGTTAGTATAATCAGCTAACAGAAATGATTACTGTTGCGATTTTTCACTGTCACCAGTAACTCCACTCTTTTTTCTTTTTAGGTTTTTGATATCGATGATGGTGTACTATTGGTACTTTAAGTAGCAGGATAATCGTGATGTACTAGAAGTAGATGTGATTTATGGTATTACATACCAAACGTCATCGACTTCTTCTCTCCAAGTCCTTCAGCAAGTAGGCTTGTTGCTTACTCCCTACGCCATACCTCAGGAGCAGCATGGTTTCGCGGATCCGTCAATCATAAAACGTGGCAAAAATCATTCGCTAACACGACAGTGAAATTCTTTTAAATAAAAATCTCTGCCCCGATGGTGAAGCGAATCCGTGACCTCTAGGTCGACAGGCGGACGCGGAACCACAAAGCCAACTCCCTCGCCATGAAGTATTATGTCATTGAATAAATGGAAATTCTTTTGGATTAAGGCTTTTTCACTGCTGGAACTGGTGCTATTGTTCTACAATTTTTACAATTTGCGCATGTGCGAAAGCAAATTTCACTCTGACATCAGTTGGATTTTATGAAGTTGAAGTGAAAATCACTGTTGCATACTTTTATCTTTGACAGAAATGAAACCGATTCGTATGAAATCGATTCGTGATATGTGTTCTACTGGTTGCAGATGCATTATTTAATGTGTGGGCTGTGGTATTTCGGAAAGAATATATATATATATATATATATATATATATATATATATATATATATATATATATATATATATATATATATATATATATTGTAACTTTCACACTTGACTCTGAGTGAAAATCACAAGTTTTTGTAGCTTTTGAATCAAATTCGAATAACTTTTCTTGACTCTTTCTATTCCAAAATTGTCATACACTTGACATGTATCAAAATCAAACAATTTACAAAGTGTTCAGAATGAAATATCAAAGGAAATCGAATTATAATAAAAATCGTTCTAAATTCCATATTACATTCTCCCACCTCCAGCCGAATCAACAAATTGACAGGTCGAATTAACGTTGAAGTGGAAGTTTTTATTTCGACACTTCGTATGTGTCCATCTCTACTGGGAAATGTTTTGGTAACTCTACCAAATTTCCATTTATTTCTTATTGTCGGGTCAGGTATAGCAACGATGTCGCCATTTTTTATGGATTCAGTTTTTTGTTGCCATTTTTGTCTTCTTTTTAGGGTTGGGAGATACTGTTTCAACCATCTCTTCCAGAAGTTCTCAGCCATAATTTAAGCAATTTTCCATTGCTTCGTTCCAAATATATCTCTAGAAGTGAGATTACTCGGGGTGTTTTCAGTGTTCGAAGTACCAATCAAGAAATGCATAGAAGTCAGGGCATCCAGATCATTTTCATTGCAGGAAACATAACTAATTGGTCTACTGTTAACAATACTTTCAGCCTCCAACAGAAATGTGCTCAGTACTTCTTCTTTTGGATTCTGTTCTTTCAAAATTATGTATAAAACTTGTTTCACTGATTTTATCATCCTTTCCCAAACCCCTCCAGTATGGGGCGCTAAAGGAGTATTGAATATCCATTTTACCTTTCTATTAGTTAATTCCGATACAATTTTGTTCTGATCCAATTCTCTCAGGTATTTCTTCATTACATATATATATATATATACACATATGCATGGGTAGTGCTGTTTGTATCGCTTGGAATAAGAATACCACTCAATCAAACGATGAATTAATCACCTGCTCTCATTTGATATATCATCAAATAATTCGTAAATATCACAACAAATTACACGAAGGAATTATTTCATGTTTTGCTGTTCCATCAAATATCAATACCTACAATCTCAAAAATTCATTGAAAATAGAATCCGTTGCGTTTAAGTGCAGGAAAAAGTTTTATTCTGATTGCAAAGCGGTTGCGCCTCGAAAATGCTTCCCAACCCAAGTTGCAAAACAGTCATCTCGCGTGCGACTGACCTTAATCCGGTTATATATTCATCATAAACGTGTCACAAAGTAGATTTCGGGATTGTTAGTGACATAAACGTCAAGTGGATGAAATATGGCCGACGTAGGTCGCAGCTTGCACGGCGTGCCGTCAATCCCTCGAATACAAACAGGAAAGTTTGCACCCCGCGCCAGAGAGTGTAATTAAGGGCACTCAAAGCGGCCCCGTCTTTATCCGCGAGCGAGTCAGTGTCCCACGCCGGATTAAAAGCGCCCCTTCGACAGCCCGTCAGTAAAGTTGTGGAATGCGCGGGGATGCAGCATATATACCGATTGAATCATAGTTTGATTCAATGTTTGCGAATTCCAATTGAATATTACGGGGTTCGAAGGAATGCCTTTTTTCCTAATACTGAAGGCGGGTTTATGAAAAAAAAGTAAGATACAATAAGAAACGAAAAAGAATAGAGCAAGAACTAAGAAAACAATGTACCCATTTATAGAAATGGAAACAGAAAAATATTTTCCGACCAATCATATCTGAGTAGTTTTGAGGTTGGCAGCAAAGAGTACTTCAACTAACAAGAGACGAAAAAGAACATTTTTCGGTGTATAAATTTTCAGTGCGCATGCGCAAAACAAGTAGTATTTCTGCTAATGTCAATCTATACTTCCTGTTTCAAGAATGTATCGCAGAGTTGCCGATTCTTGATTGATTTCTGGCATCTACCGTAAATTGATTATATTACCAGGAATTATCTGAGCCAAAATTCTTGAAATAAAAATTGTATATGTAATAGGTACATGCCAGAATAAGTTAGTCAACCTGATTTTTACGGTAGAGCATTTGCTATTTCACATGTAAACTCAGAAAAACCCCCAGTACTACCAGGTTGGTCGGTGTATAAGATCAAGATATTCTACCTACTACCTACCTACAAGGTACCAGGAACTGGTCGAAACAATAAATTCATAACTGCAAAAGGATATTTACGTCTGATTCCATTTACCCATTTACTAAGTGTTTTAATTCAGAGACTTGAATCCTATGAATGAGTAAAATACAAGATTCTGTATCAAAAAGAGAAAGTTTTATGAAAGAATATTAGTGAATTTGAATAAAAATTATACCTACAAAGTCCAATAGTGAAATTTTGTCAACAATTCATTCCATCAAAAATATATTGAGTATCATAACTAAAACGGATGTTAATCAACAATAATATTTTTCTTAGTGTAGTGCAGTTTCGTACAAATTTGAATCGCTACCTGTGTTACTTTTTTCCGTGTTTCAATTAGTAAATCTGTCAATGCTGTGACGTCCTTCATCTCAATATCTTGTACAACTTATATTATTGGTTCCGACAAAGCATTCGTCTCTTGTTAGTTGGGGTACTCTAAGATGTCTATAGAATGGTGTTTCTAATGTTGCGATATTGTTTCTGACAAGCCTGTGGACAAGGCGTGGTAGTTCATCAGTGGCCATGAGGGAGCGCTGATAATAAAAAATATCTATTAATTTTCGTGATCACTCGATCTATGGAACACGCTGTTGCCAATTCTGATGTTTTTGTGAAAGGATAGAGAATTTATCGGGACTGGATATGTGAGGTTATTGAAAACACCAAAACGCGCCAAATTTGTTTTTAACTTTATGCGTTTTTTATTCCATGTAGTTTGAGAATAATTTCCCAGTTGGAATAAATTTGCATTGTGTTTCTACTGATCTGGACCAGAATTCGCACCTACATGGCCACTTGGCAACACAGGACTGTCATCTCCACTGCAAGAGTGCCGGTACCTGGTGGATTTTTTGCAGTACTACTACGCCTACATCATCAATTTTTTGATCAAGTTGGCCATATCGGTCGTCTGATTTGCTGACAACCTCTTATATGGAGTAAACACACCAGTATATAGCCACCTTAGGGTACTCTTTGGTTGGCAGCATATTGATATGTTGGCACCTACCTGACAGCAAGATTCTCGAATGTCAAATTCGTAGGGTTATATTTTTTTTTTCAAATTTGTGTGTCCAAGATGTGCCCCAGCAGCGTTTCGGCAATTTGATGAATAATGACTTGCTTATGGAACAAGTATCAGGGTGTCCGCAGCTTTTTGATAATAGAGACCCACGATTCAAATGAAAATCAATGAGAGAAAAAGGCTTGGAGGACCATACACACATGACCAATTTTTGATAGCAATCCGCACTTCTATGCCTGTTTATAGGGCGGACTTTGTACCATCTCGCCTTCATTTTTTATTTCTCAAAGACACTGATGCCACTGCGGTTGATCACATGAGCATCAACTCTATACAATTTCAGTCGGTCAACATTTTCTACTCAATAATTAAAGTATTAAGAAATATAATTCATAAGTCAAACTGACGAAATAAGGTTGAACAAAAAGTTGATCAAGTTTTAGCTTACTGTCTATTCCTTATTTTGGGTTATTCATTTTATTAACGCTCTGCCTCAAAAATAATATGTATATCCACCTTTCTTATTTCGTTCCTAATTTTATCCTACTTTTTTCAAAAACCCGCCTCAAACTGAGCGACACTTTTTAAAATTAACGTCAATACTCCTCATTTCTCTTAGTCGGTAATTATTTATTTAACAATCCCAATGAAATCCGAACCGCCTGTGGAAAAGTATAACTATTTAGGCAACCATCCGGTAAGTGGGAACTTATGAACAAGAAATGGCAATGCTGCCATCTCATGTGGCTATTGATCTATTCAGAATGTACCTGGAAGAGTATTTTTCACGGCTATGACATAAAACAGCTCTATCTCAACTGATCTTGATAGAACAATGAGGTTCATTGTATATCTTCAATAACATTTCATTCCCTGATAACACAAATAATTCATTGTGTTACAGTTCCAGCTATTATTACAAAAAAATGACTTCCATGAAGCAATGACAGCTCTATTTACTGATTTAATTGCATCCTAAGGGAAATTTTGAATGACATTGAATGTTAATTTCATGTTATTTGTTGAATGATATCACTCTTATCTGTTATAGCCGTAGGAAAATTATAGTGCATAACTCGCGTGGAATGCGAATTTCCCACTTTTATGATTTGCAAACTTCACACTCGTGAGAAATGACTACTATTTCCTGCTCGTTGATATCATACTATTTCTGTAACGTCAAATTCAATACCATGCTGTTCGTTCCGTTCCACCAATACTTTGTATGTAGATTTAATACATGTTCAACTGCTGCTTGAAACTAGAAGAATTCACCTTGAAACGTTTCGAATCGTATAGTGGTGTAGGTCCACTTTTTTAAAAAATTGACACAGGAAGGCGATAGTAGTAGATTATACCATGAGTCAATAATAATAGTCATTATTTCGAGTAATATACTCTACTTTATTTACGACTAATTAATTTATCAAAGGTTATACCACGATAACCTTAAAATTACCCGCTACTATGGGTTGAAATGCCAAAAATGTCACATTTTGACAAGTGAAAAAAATAATAAAAGGTAATAAATACCACGAGTCCTTCAAATTTAATCGATAAATTTTCATTTTCCACAAAAACTTTTTTATTTGGTAAAAGTATGAAAACAAATCGATTGATAAAATCACGAGTCCGTAGGACGAGTGATTTTATCTAATTCGGTTTGTTTGAATGCTTTTGCCTCAAATAAAAAAGTTTGAGTGTATCGAAAATGAAAATTTACCTAATTGAATTTGAAGAACGAGTTGTATTTGGAGAGATTATTTTTTGAACAAATAGAAGGAAGAACAATTTAATTGATCAGTATTTCATTTACATAAGAAGGAAAAGAGAATAGGTGAAAATTTTACAAATTTGAAATGTCAAACAACGATGTATGCCTTCTATGATCCAGAAGAGATATGATGCTTACGCAGTGCATATGATAATGCTTGCTGACGATACCAAGAGATGGCGTCACACCTCTCATTGTACAAGGTTGATAATTGAAAATTTTTTATGAAATGAAAATCGCGCCAGAAGGAACATGAAATCATTCGTTATGTCGTTGTATCAAAATCTTCATACAACGGTTTCTTCTCATACCACAAAAAATGAATTGTATTTAATAAAAACTAATTGTACGCCATCTTCATTTGAGTTCAGGAAACCTTAAATATTTGAATCGGTCATAAAGTTGGGGTTATGAGCTATTTACGTGTTTGAATGTTCATTGAAATGTGTTGTTTATATTATTATTATGCTGAAAAAGTGAAAAGTGAATGACTATTAATAATAAGGTAACTCTTCATTCATGATAATTTATATAAATATGAGCCAGTTCAATAGAATCGACGCGGTAAATCTTATAGTTTTGACAGTTCAAAGGTAAACAACGTTTTATCAAGGACCAGGCAGTTTTATCAGTATAATACCGAATGATTGGCCAGAATAACCATAGAATAACCCGCTACTATTGATTGAAATGCCAAAAACGTCACATTTTGATAAGTAAAAAAAATAATCGTAAATGAAAGATTCTTCAGTTTCATTTATCTCAATACAAATACACAAACACTACCTACGCCTTTGACACTGACACTTTGGAGTTTGGTTGTATCGTTTCTTCGTTATTTCTATGGTAATATTCAAGTCGAAAAATTATGTGAGATGACTACAAGAGAGAATAATGACTATCACTATTATTCCCTTGCCATTATTCACTAAGGGAATAATATATGACATTATACTGCAGAAACCAAGTACAATACTTACATAATATAATAGTCGTAAATAAAGCAAATTATTTATTGAAACAGTATAGTATGTTAGCATTGAATAGCAGCCCCAAGACATTACCGTTAACATATCTTTGATCCTGAAATCAATTCAGTTCTTAGGAACAATTATTTTCGTGAACTGAACGAAGTTTTGAGCAACTATTTTTTGAAGCTTTCTCCTCCGAATCGAAAGCAGAAAAGAATAAAGAACTCCCATGCTTCTTTTCTTGTGAATGTGTCGAATACTTTTATTTACCCATGAACAAGTTCACACTCAATGAAGATGAGGAGTTTCCACAGTTTCATGGTTAATCCCTCATGAGAATCGAAAAGAATTTTGTTTCATACAGAGCTTGGAAAGTTGAATGTGTTTCAATTAACATCTGCCACTCAGGCTTTTCAGAAATACCATGAAAAAACTTGTCACTAAAATGAGCCTGTATACTCTCAGTGAGTTCAACGTTGCTCTTAAGGACTCGCTTGTAGATGCCTAGTGCATCTTTTCCATTTTTTATTCCTGTTTCTCTATACGTTAAGAATTTTTAATATACAATAAAATTGAATGTAGAGTATACTCTACATTCAATTTTATTGTTACATTTACAGCTTTTTTATGTGACTGTGCAATGTAATAGGTGACTTGTCCAAAATATTTGTATTTTTTATGGACGCAATAAAGTTCAATTCTATTCTATTCCATCTAACTCGTCTTCTGAATGCACAATTGGACAGTACCTGAAAGTAGCTAGAAACAAGCATATTTTCATATGATTGTGTATAAAATATTTCTTCCCCTCTTCCAAATAACCATCAATCCATCCTCATCGATTCCACATTTCACTCCAGAGTGCGTATCTAGTGTGACATGAATTAGGTCCTCGGCTCCAAACTGCCTTCGGGCGGATTGCATTTTAAGCCCGGACCGGCGGGGACATGTTCCACCCCCATATTCAGAGCGCAATCTGTCTCGGAGTCATTTCAATATCCACTCCCGTGCAGACGCTGCTTATCTTTTTATGTGGTAGTTATTCAAAAGGAGGAAGCGGGCGCAGATGCTCTGGACGCGTTGGAGATATGAGTTTCGTATTAATTTTGTTCTGCTCGCTCTCATATTCTTCGTACGACGCTTGGGATGAAATTCAGCAAAAATGAAAACTCAGATCGACGTTATTTACAGAGTTCCCTCCCGTTGCCACCTTGCCTTGATATTCCCGTAGCATAAAAAATTGGGTTTATTGCTAACTCGAAACCAAGTCTTAATGGCCCAAATCTGATGAGGGAATTGATCCAAGTTTCTCCCAAAAACACATAGCGTCCTTCTGGTCGACTGTCACATTTCAAGTATAAAATTCATTTCATTATTCTCGACGTGAGAATGTTCATTTTTAGTATGTTTTCTCAGGATAATATTAGTCAACCAAAAGCTCTTTTGTTAATCTACACATATTAAATGCATTGTCCTGAATTTCTGACATCAGCTGATAGTATAGATCTGTTACTTTGCTGATGAAAGCCCGAGAACAAAGCTTGAGGGCTTTCATCTCTGGTTGTTAATGCCAAAATAATGTCGATTCAAATTAATAAATACAAGAGGAATTTAGCAGCAATCCAAATAGTAGCTCATCAATTAGGGTCGTGTTATATCCATGAAGATCATATATCTTGAACCCAATTCCTTTTATCAGAGAGATAAATTCACAAAATGAAACAATTTGGAACGATTCATTCAAAATATCATTAACAATCAACACAATCCAAACAGAAACAGCACCAGCTTTACAAATTATCAATCGAAACCCAAAACACAATTATTGTATGTGACTCCATACGGTATTTTTACTCCTCAATGTATTTTGAGGGATTGTAGACTAGATTACACTAATTTTTCGTTTTTGGTTTCGCCAAACCGAACAAGTGGGTAGTTGGTAAGGCGTTCTGTACCGATTATTTCTCAAGAATAAGTGAAAGCACCAGGTTTTGTTTTCTGTACCTCTTGTGCCGCTCGATATAGCTTGATTTTTGAACTTAGTATTCCTCGATGTAGGTAGAATTTTGAAAGTACAGAATTTTTTCTGAAATAGCTATTTGCAAAATATATTATTTGATGTTGATTTTAGTATAAATTCTAATTTCAAAATGTCTGGATGTAATCATTCCCAGAAAAGTACATACCATTCCCATTGTAGTCGGCTAAAAATTGTTGTTTCTCGTACTGTGCTTATATTGTAGTTGTAGCCTTTTTCATCATTTATTGTAGACTTTTCATTCACTTTCAAGACTGATATAGGTTTTCTACCAACTCTTTTTGACTTTGTCACTATTATCTACATTATTATGGTCAACTATGTGACCTATTATTTATTTCATTATCTCAAGTCATTTTTATTGATATACATTCTTGTTTTGGACTCTTTCATAGCATATAAAGAAAGTTACTACTGAATATTGTAGTTGTTATATCAACTTTTGGTATGAATGTTGTTAATGGTGAACAAAATGAAAATGTATGTTCTTTTTTCCCCAAAAAAATATATTGAAATAATGAAGACACTCAATTCAGATACAGAATATTGGGATGTATATATTGACAACTACAGTTATTTAGAGAATTATTTTTCGTATTTTTTCATTTTCCGAAAAAAAAAGGAACCAAAAAAGAATTGCCAAACTTCATTTTCTCCACAAAATGTCCTAATTTCTAATAACAGTTATTCTGTTTGGTAGCTTTTCAGTAGAATAACCCTCAGGTTGATCTTCACTTGAAAATCTGCCTGAATGCAATGTACCTACTTTCGAGCCTTCATCTATTCTATAGAATTTGGTTCTCATCTAATTTGTAGTCTTCTGATTTCATGTCCTAAAAATCTCAACTTCAGAACTACAGGGTGCTGAAGATTTGAGAGAAAAACTGACAACTTTAGTATGACTCTCTCTCTCTCTCTCTCTCTATATATATATATATATATATATATATATATATATATATATATATTTATATATATATATGTATATATATATATATATAAATATATATATATATATATATATATATATATATATATATATATATATATATATATATATATATTCATTTCATGATTGTTATTTTAGGATACGAATTCTGTTTTTCGTACGTAGAGAAAAAACAGTGGCGTATCACTTTTCTTTTTCAAATAATTCAGAGCAGATCCCGCAAGAATGCTATTGTCAAGAATAAAAAATCATTGCACACCATCAAATGCCCTGAGATGCTCACACTGGGTCCCATAAGACAATTCAGGATTACCAGGGTTAACATGAAAAAATTATATTTTTTTGTTAAAACATCAACACTCTGCTATTTAGAAGTTATGACCTTTGAGAAATTTGTTTGTATTGAGTTTTTTTTTCTAAATATGGACTCACAATATCATCCTTCAATGTTAGAATATCATGAAATATAATTTCGGATGATGCCTACAAAAAACCACATTGATATTCCCAATAGTATCAGGGAAATGTTTGATGAATAGTAACATAGTGAAGCCCTGTGGGGGTTCTGAATTGAATGCAATCAAGACCGTTTCGAGGCGAGAGGGTGATAATAAACTGACAATAAGCCTCAGAGGAGAGTGACGCGTGCCACTGAAAATACACGATATCGAGATACCTTTCGTGAAACAGTGGCGTACTAGTATATGTTACCCGAGTTTCCCTCTTTCGCGGGGTTTCTTCTTCAAATGAGCAATAATTTGATTCATCCCAAAAAACTTCGGGTGGGGTTTAATAAAAGATATTTGAAGAAACGATATACATGTACAAGTATTGATAACAAATGACTGAAAAATATTAAACAACAACAAAAAAACAGTACATATATAAGATGATGTGAACATGGCTTATCAATTTGGATTATTTACAAATCATCAAATCGAGTAAATTAATATATCTTCTGCTTAAAAGTAAATCTACCAAGTCCATCTGAACAAGTCATAGAGACAGCTCCTAAACAATTCAAAAACAAGATTATTTTCATATTTAGCAATAATCAACAAAAATTTTTCGAAAGCTTCCTAATGAAAATACTCCAAAGGCAGTATTTTTACTATTCCCAAATTTGCTCGAAGGGCTCAACTTGGCCATCGAGAGAAATAGATACTGTAAATGCAATTTCTATTCCAAATGTGGAAAATTCAAACGTGATCAATAATCTAGATAAATTGGATGCCAAAATCATATTCGAAGCTGTGTAATACTTTCCAGAAATCTTGTCTCCTGAACATTTTTTTACAGGTTTATAGCTAGATGTATGTGAATTCTTCTTGAACCACAATTGCAAAAGACGTTCTCTGCATTTATGTATGGCGATAAGGTCATCTGTAGCCCTAGCCTGTTCAGGTTTTTTTTGAATAGAGCCTGTCTAGTCAGTAACACTGTTATTATGTCATTGGCTGATGCCTGTTACATTGAAGCAGTTCTTTAGACTTTTTGTCTTTCTTTCTCTACAGCCATTTCATAAAAGTTATCCCGTGAACACCACTACCTATATGATTGTCGAAATATCATCAGCTCTCTTAGTTCATACAGATAAATAGAGAGTTCTAGTGTCTTGAATGTGAATGTGAAACTGGTATGGACTTTTATTGTCAATATGCTTCTCTTCAGGTAAAATTTGAAAGAAATCCCAATCAGGTTCATATTAACTTGAAAAACCAAAAATACCTTGCAACAACAAAAAAAAAAATTCTGGAGAGGCCTTTCTTCTGGCAATGGGTAATAAGAAGCATTTTCTTGCCAGAATATCACATAAAGGTTGAAAAAGTATTGAGTTTGAATCATGTTTCGTCCAAATCGTTGAAATAAAAGTTTAGTCCAGTAAATGAAGGGACGAAGTCTATGAGTCTTCACTTGTGGCTCAATTTGTCGTCACAGATGTTTTCAAAGGACCCAAAACTTAACACGATTGCGTTCATGGCATTGGCCGAAAATGGCCCCCCAAACCCAGAAAAATGGGTTTCCCGCCAATATCTGGCTAAATATACGAATTAGAGAATTTTCGTTCATACAAAAATTAAAGATAGTCTAATTATCTACAAAAATAACTCTTATAATTTTTTCCGAAAACTCAACAGTTTTCGAGATAAAGGGATCCAAAACTCTCCTCATATCAGCTGCCGCTTTCTCTATAGGAACTCTGTTGTCTATGCATTCGCTTGGAGGCGGGCGGACGAATTGTTTCATAACTCAGGCAAAAACTGACATTTTTCAATGATTTTTCAAGATAATGAGGAAACCCGTAGCTATCATTTCATGTATTTCGAAGTTCTTTCTTATCTGGCAAAAAGATTTAAAAAGCTGTGAAATTTTTTTCCGCACCATTTCGACACTGTTTCATTAATTTGTTTACATTTTTTTCAAAAATAGTCTTTTATCGTAAATTTTTCTTTATAATGGGTCCGTGGGGGGTCTTGAAAGATCTCTGATTTTTTTTGTTCTTTCCCCGCTTTCTAATAAATGATCCATTTGTTCATTTACATTTTTCATGCGATTTCGGAGTTATGTAGAGTCTGCGGAACAACCGCGAATTAAAAAATTATTAGCCATAAAAATATATATGTATTCAGAAACTAGAGCATCTTGGCTTCAAAACGATGTGCATGGCAAGTCAATAAAATGGCTAATAATTTTTTAATTCGCGGTTGTTCCGCAGATTCTACATAACTCCGAAATCGCATGAAAAATGTAAATAAACAAATGCATCAATCATTAGAACGCGGGAAAGTACAAAAAAAAAATTCAGAGATCATTCAAGAGTTTATGATAAGGGTCAAATTTGTTGATAATTGGACGATCTTTAATTTTTGTATGAACGAAAATTCTCTAATTCGTATATTTAGCCAGATATTGGAAAACCCATTTTTCTGGGTTTGGGGGGTCATTTTCGGCCATTGCCATGAACGCAATCTTGTTAAGTTTTGGGTCCTTTGAAAACATTTGTGACGACCTATAAATTGAGCCACAAGTGTAGAACGCATAAACTTGTTCACAGCTTTCCCCTGGTTTCGGATCTTCAGTTACTGGACTAGTTCCTAAATGTAGAAAATTGAAAAAAATCAAAATCAAATGAAAGTAAATTTTGAAATTTTATGGGGGAACGTGAAACTGAAAATGGGGCTCATGTCTCTCCATTTTCGCGCAAAAACGAACATCATTTATTTCTACTATCAAGAAAAAATCCCACAAGTTGTGAATCAAATTGATGCATTTGATGTCAGATATTTCTTTCAATTCTTTCCACATTTTCATCGTATCTTACGAATCATTACAAACAACTATACCGAATGCGATAACTAACATTATAATCCTTATTAATGATATGAAATTACTTTTGACAAAATAATATATGTTGTTTGATATTCGTCAAAATTCGATGTGACCTCGAATCTACGCCTATGCAACCAAAGCACACTCGCAAGTCCTGTTGCTCAATCAAATCTGTGTTTGCTTTTGTATCGCGGAGTGGTTTGTAATTCAATGATAATATGTTATCTACCCTCGAGCAGATTGTGGCTGGAATAATAATAGATTGGGGTGCATCTTTTTACCCGGGCTTACATAAATTTTCCAGATTATTGCGGATGCATCCTGGTTGTGATAAGCTAACGACTTGGTTAATCCGGTTGAATTGGAAAATTTAATTAGATTCTGGAAAATGTCGAGAAAGATGATTGAAGTTATCAATGTTTGACAAAATAGTTGAGGCTTTCGCGGCCGAGGTTTTCAATATCACTACTTTTATTCGGGTTTGAAGGCCGTCGTTTTTTGGAATGTCTTCCTGACGTTTCGCTGGCTCGAGTGGCTAGCTTCTTCAGAGGTTCATTCATCTTGGAATTCACTCCGATGACTGGAGATTGTTTCCTCGCAAGTTGTATTTATGCCCATAAATACAACTTGCGAGGAAACAATCTCCAGTCATCGGAGTGAATTCCAAGATGAATGAACCTCTGAAGAAGCTAGCCACTCGAGCCAGCGAAACGTCAGGAAGACATTCCAAAAAACGACGGCCTTCAAACCCGAATAAAAGTAGTGATATATCAATGTTTGAGTTTGTGAACGTCCATTTGAGGATGAGAATATCATCATATTAGTTTTTCATACAAAATGGGTGTGAAAAAAAAAATTAAGCATTTTTCGCACAGGCTATTTCGAAAAATTACCTGTAGATTAGCAGTCATTGGTAACCTGGAAAATTATAGATTTAGGTCCTATTTCTCAGTTCTGTTGCAATATGCTCACATAATATTTTGGTAATGACTGTATTGAAGAAAAATAGTATATTACATTACTAGTGCGGACAGTGACATTTTCCACACGTGTAATGTACACTATTTTTCCTACGACCACCAATTTATTTGAACAAAACGTAACAAATATCAGATTGAGTAGCCAGTATATGTCCAAATATTGTTTTTATGAAAAGTACAAATGAATTTACAATTACTCTCATAGAGAAATGAACAAATAATGATAATCAACGTTTATTTGAAAAAATTACAATACAATAAGTACTTATTAGATACCACTGGGGGGCATATTCATTTATTTGGAACCATAAAAATTGAAAGTAAATTGGTTAT
Organism: Zygogramma bicolorata; assembly: GCA_032362365.1. Classification (NCBI taxonomy): domain Eukaryota; kingdom Metazoa; phylum Arthropoda; class Insecta; order Coleoptera; family Chrysomelidae; genus Zygogramma; species Zygogramma bicolorata. The sequence continues at coordinate 57,815 of JAVJAQ010002135.1, read as the reverse complement.
TGTTACAATTTGTAGATTGTAAAGGTGCCTGCGAAAGACTTGTTTCGATATTTTCTCGAATGCTGCTTGTAATTATTGTGTTCATTGAAGAAATTGAGGATTTTGAATTTATGTTTTTTGTTATATCTGACTGAGCATCATTGTTTTCCGAATTTCCAATTTAAGTGGCGGTGTTCATTCTGTTGGTGTGAGAATCATCAATATATTCCTCAGCGACAGCAGATGAGTAGTTAGTTTATGCCGATTTAGAAACCTCCCCCCTCCACTGACCTTGCCGTGACCTTGACGGTGAAGTCAACAAGGTGACTTTGACAGTCCGTTTGACCTTCATATGACCTTGGAAACGAGATGACCTTGAATGACCTTGAAAACGCTATGACCTTGAATGACCTTGAAACGAGATGACTTGAATGATCTCTATGAGTTGTCACCTTGAATGACCTCTACGAGTTGTCACCTTGAATGACCTCTATGAGTTGTCACCTTGAGTGACCTTTGGTGTGCGTGTGTGCACAGTCCAGCGCATGTTTGACCTTCAATGCCCTTGAGTGTTGGCATGGTCTAGCTTGAGCTGCATTACCCTTGAATGACATTGACATTTGTGAATCGTCTCTGAGCTGGTTGCGATCGAACAACATCCCACTGAATATTTTTCTAGCATCGAATGACTTTGTGCAATGTCATATTGAGGAGGAGTACATAAACCCTTGAATAACCTTGAGCATTTTCAATTATGGACTTCGGTCTCCAATGTGTATGTGCAGAGTGTTCAAACTCACACCCCCACCCTTTTATCAATTTCTATATAAGCTCAAAACATTTTGTTTGGTGTCAGTTCAGATCATCGAAACGAGTATTAGTAGTTGTGCTCCGAAGTCGCTCCACCAAGAATCCATCCACCCAAGAAGTGAACGTCGTCGTCATAGAGGTGAACATATTTTATATTTTAAAATTATACTTTCACTATAATTTGAATATGGATAATTTGAAATTAGACATTGAAAAGATCAATTTTGCCATAGTTCAGCAGACTGAAGCTATGGAACAGAAACCTTTGACATCATTAGCTATCGATAAGGGTTATAAAATTGAAAAAATGTTATTACTCTCCACGCGATATGGTAAATCCATCCAAGTTATACTGATCGATGAAGAAAGTGATACTTCGTTCAAAGTATGGCTTCCTAAACGTGTGACGGAACAATTCACAGAAAATATCATTCAAAATGTTAATTCATCACAAGCTAAATTGGTGATGACTTATTTGGGGCAGAGTGCTTCGGAATATGTTGGTGCCAAAACCCGCTCTTTGGTTAAATTCAATGTGTTAGATTGAGAGCTTTATTGTTTTTCTAGTCTCTATCCCTCTTTATATGTACATAGTGAAAAGTATATAAATAAAATATAAAATATGTATCAGTTTTACACACTTCGAAGACGCGTCAAAGTGAGTGTTTTTTCTGTTAATGTTTTTTCATGTTTTTCTCGCTTTCTTAGCATCATTGCCGAATTCATGAATCTTATTTTGGTTGTTTCAGAACTCCCCCATCTCAAACTACAAATATGTGGATGCACTATTCGAGTGAATGGTATCCGGAGGCAAGTGACTTGGGTTCTGCTATAGAAAGGTTGTCTTGCGAATTAGCTGATTTGAGTTGGGACGCTCTACATGCATCAAATTACGATAGTGATATTTGCTTCGACTCTGAAGAAGTGCAGAAAGTTCTGCAGCTCAGTGAGAATTATGAACTTGGTGTAGCGCTGTGTAATGCTTATTCTTACGGAAATATTGATTTGAATCATTTCTGTAAGCTCATGATTCAAGCTGACTTGAAAAAATTCCTCTCTGGCATATACAGTTACCTACCATCAACTATCATAGATGAATACCAGCTGAAGACATTGGATCCCAACTCACAACAACAGGTGGAGAGTGAAGAAGATGAAGAAATGATGTAAACTTTGAATGATTGATATATATATATATATATATATATATATATATATATATATATTGTATATAAAACTATGAATAAACTATAAAGTAATCATATTTGTTTATATTCATATGTTAAGGATGGAATTAAAAGATAGAATTGGTATTAAAATATTTTATTCATTGACCAAAAAAAAACATTCTACAGTGGATAATGATTCACATGTGATTCTTATGATAACCCAATATGAACAGATCCAGTGAGAGCACTATAACTCAAAAAAGCGTCATGTAAAATGAGTGCATATACTTTGGTACCCGATGGAAACTTCAATTTACGTGTTTCAAACTCTATTTTGATGTCAACGGTGGATGATTTCATGGCATCTGGTTGGTGTGAGCAGTCGATCACAAATATGGGGTTACTGCGGAAGCTGCTAATATTCATCATCGGTTCACTCATTGCTCTATCATAGTAGCTACGTTGAAAATTCTCATATGCATAGTATGCAGATGAGTCTAACTTCTTTTCGAAATCCAAATTCCAACGTTCATATGGAAAGACTTCAGAGTTCAAATGTACTCGTATATTACTTATGTCAGCATCTTTGAATGTCGTTGCATCCTTTGATATACTGTCGGATTGTGCGGTCTGCTGAAAGCCAATTATGATGAATCGAGGTCTCTCCAGACTGTTGGTTGTTTTCACAGCCCACATATCCGATGCCGTTTGTCGAAGTAAAGGTAACTCATAAAGATCCCACATACGATAAGCTACTTTCACTATAGCATTATTGACACTTTTATTGATACGACTCAGAAGTTTCAATTTGAGACGATCTTCTGGCACAATATGTCTGATTCTCCATTCGACCTTGTTGATTTGAAAATCAGCCTCAACTTCCCCCATATATGCATTTCTGAATGTTCGTGCCATGATCAAAATAAGCTCCTGCTTAACATTCAGAATACCTTTATTGTAATCTTCAGCGAATCCCATGAGGTACTTCAAAGGTAATTTACCACTGAATACTGTGCTGGTGGAATCCCATATTGGTTGATTAGTTTGGTTGAGCCCCCAACCTACAGATAACAATGAATTAGCATGCGTTCCTCCGAATGATACCATAGTTTTCATTGTAGTGACTATGCCAGGTTTTCGAACAACAGCGACTTGTTCGCCGCCCATTTCATAACGAATCTCATCGAACAAGAAAGCGAGGGCGTTATTAGAAAGGTAGCATGGCTTTGTGGCGTCAGTGGGGTTGAACTTTCCTTCAATATAAATGTAACTCTCTGCGATATCGAGTATCAGATCTTGAAAGTTGATTGGAATTCTGATTTCGTCGGAATTATTGAAATATGGTGAGCCATATGGTTTGTATGTATGCTCATGCAGACTTATCAACGAACGGTCGAATACAGGTTCCTCGAAAACTTCCAGCTTCTCACTTGTGGTAAGAGTGGCCATATTACTTGCTTCTTTTGTAGCGTATTTTCAAACCGATGGATTTCAGAAATTTCAGGCTATCAGCGCTTATGCTATATCTTGATCGTTTAGCAGACACACGTGGAATGAAGTGATTTCGATGTTCCCTTTTCTTTATACGTACATCACTACCATTGCCACCACCGTGTCTCACACAATATTTTAGTGACCTCTGTCGTCGTTTGCTGAAGCAGAATCCCATCGTTGATTTCAGTTACAATTCTACCAATTCCAATTTTATTATAATTTTTTCACCATTGAAATCAATCAACAGCCCATTATCGTCTAAGATGCGTAGTGTAATGTTGTCGAGATACTGACGTCCTTCTGGTTTGAGCGGCATATATATGATATTTTTTGGCTCCTTGGTGAGTTTGTAGCCAGGTTCCACATCGATATCGAATTCGAAGATGCTGTGAGCTTCATCACCATTGGAATATGCTCCAGAAGTGACGTTGCAATCGACACGGATGATTCTCACGTGGTTGATATCTACAGGTAATGTCGATTCGTGATTTTTTCCACTTTCGAAAACACTCTTTTCGAACCCTAATAGGTTAGCGATTGAGTTTTCATGCCGGAGATTGATGTTATATTTTGATCGCATTTCACATTTGAGAGTGTTGTTGTTCGCGACTAGAAGAAATACTTCATCGATATCCTTTTCAACGCCATCTACAGGTTGCGGCTCTCTGGATTTGATGGATTTCTGAATGACCCTATTAATTTCATCGATCTCATAGGCTCCTGGTGGGATTTTGATAATGATAGGAGGTGAATTAACCCTCTTGGAATAACTGATGACATTATTCCTCACATCCACATTGAATATTGAGTTATAGGAGTAGAAGCCGTGCAAACCCAGACCATAGCGACTTCCTGTATTCAATTCGATAGGAGGGTAAAAGTTAGCACTCAACTCGCTCGAGTCTCCTGACAGTGTGAACGTGCGTGACATGACTGATGAAATATTAGTGGTTCACACCATTTTATTGCTGATTACATAGGTGTTGGTGCTGAAGCACTCGCCGTTTTTTTGGTGGAGATGGTGAGTCCATATCAACTTCGTTATTTGTTGCTACATTCACTTCTTTCACCCTACAGTAGCAACAAAAAATTTTCTGTGGGGATGGGCCATCATTAACATCAGAATTACTGCTATCACCATCATTATAATGTTCTCCACAATACTGATACTTCAATACATCGATATCATTCTGATGATGTGTCGGTAGCTTATCCCACACTGATGCAATCTCATGAGCAGCGCACCCGATTAATACTTCTTTCGGCATATCCGCAAGCTGTTGTTTGGTCATTTTTCGTAAGCTGCGTAATCTGGAATAGGCAATCAGAGAATGGCCCATCCTCTTGATACTTTCCCGATCCTGGGAAGGAGTAGTACTCATTGTGCGTTATCACGGAGAAACTTCAGACACAAATGACCGCACCAAACTGTGTTGAATTTCTGCTGACGTTCATAGTTATAGAGGATTTCATCGACCGCTTTCGGGCCCGTACGAAAATAGTAAATCAATTCCTTGGGAGGGGGTAAATCTCCGAAACTATCGAAATAGCTTACTAAGTCATTGCTCTTCTTATATGCTACCCAATGCGTCCCCGAGCCGCGTTGACTGTCCAAATTGACTATGGCTGATTCACATCTATGCGGTCCTGATGACGGTAGATTGTCACGCATGAATACACCGCGAAAATGAGGAATCTCCATTTTCTTAGCAAAGTACTTGAGGTCGATATCGGACAGAGCTCTTTGGGGTAGCATATCTAATAGTTTTTTGACTTCTGAGGGTTCAAATATAATCCTAGTCCTTTGCGATACGGCTTCAAATATACCCCCTTACCGCTTTTACCTAGAGCGATAGCCTCCATATGTTTATTGTGTCTGTTCGCTTCGATCAATTGTTGCCTACTTGCTTTTGCTGCGTGTACTGCTCTCGTGATGCCAGCTGTTGCGCCAGCCAAAGTACCCAGCGCTGATAACCCGGCGAAAATTGGTATAAGTGGTAGAATTCCACCAATTTTTGGAATTGGTATTATTCGAGGGGTGCGAATTTTATTCTTCCCACCAGCTGCCTTTGTAAACTTGCGTGCCGCTTTCAGTGCAATATCAGCAGCTCTCTTAGAATTATTTATAACGAAATCTCGCCCCCCAGCCTTTTGTAGAACATCACGAACCTTTCTAACAATGCCAGAACCAAAGGCCACGGCCCTCTTTCCAACATTTGATGGTTTTGCACTTTTCTTCCTCTTCATAATTCGCTTTTTTGTTTTCTGTCGTAGTTTGGATGATGACTCACAACCCATACCAAACCGACGTTTCCCCTTCATGATTGTTGTGATTAGCCAAGCGGCCCCTTTCTCTGCTACGGTGGCGTCTTTAGCCTTGAATCTTTGCCAAGCGGCCTCCTCGAGTTGTTGGTCTGCCCTGTGTCTAAATTTCAAATCGTTCGGATTCTGTAGGTATGCAATATCGTGTTTTTTACAGGCGATATCGAGCTGATTTATACCGGAATCTCCTCTCGTTAATCTCTTCTGTAATTTGGTACCGGGTCCACAATACTGATAACCGCCAGGTAAATGCAGTTCAAATGGTAACCTATTTATAACTGAATTGACTATTCCTTCACCAGTTTTATCAGATAGAAAACTCGTACGTCTGTACCCGTTGGGCATCATCAATTAAATAGAGAGTATACCGACTGTCTTCATTTATATAGTCTTCAACCGCCATACAATGCGCATTGTTAAGCAGAATCAAGAGTTCGCTATCGATAATTTGGATAGTAGGGTTGGAGGCGGATTAGAAAATGACGTTAAACAGCGGCATGGGTCTCTCCTCCCAAAATCTGTTCGCGGCCTCATCATTGGACCTTCGAATTGTGGAAAGACAAATGTGATGATTTCACTGCTGACTCACCCGCTGGGGTTACGTTTCGCGAATGTATATCTTTATTCGAAATCTCTGTATCAACCCAAATATGAGTACTTACGTGAAGTGTTAGCGCCAATCAAAGGGTTGGGGTTCTATACTTTTGGTAATAATGCAGCTGAAATAGTGGAGCCATCAAACGCCAAATCCGACTCTATATTCATTTTCGACGATGTTATGTGTGAGAAACAGGATGTTATCAGATCGTATTTCAGCATGGGGCGCCATAAGAATGTGGATTGCTTCTATCTAGCCCAAACATACTCTCGAGTACCGAAACAACTAATTCGAGATAATTCAAACTTCATTGTGACATTCAAGCAGGATGATATGAATCTCAATCACATTTTTTCCGACCATGTGTCACCGGACGTAACGTTTAAGCAATTTCAAGATATGTGTGCAAATTGTTGGAGTGATAAATACGGATTTCTGGTTATCGATAAGGATAGGGAGATGCAGGATGGCCGATATCGAAAAGGATTTGACGCATTCATATATCCCTGATGTTACCAGACCATTCAAGTCAATTGAGTAGTGGACAGCGCCGACGATACTTCAGTATTCTCACCACCAGATCATTATGGATAGTGAAAGTAATGATGAGATTTGTTTGAAACGAAAGCTAATCGAAGCAACTGATGCAGTTCGGAAAAAATTCAATTATATCAAGAGTAGCCGCATTGGTAATCGAGTGGCGCTCGAAAAATTGTATGAACCGATCTCAGTACCATTGAAAGAAATATCAGCCAATACTAAAAAGCCTCTAATGAATCAGACGCCAACAACAACAACAACAGTACCAAAATCTTCTGGACGAAAAACCACACTATTCACACCAAAAACAATGAGGACTAGTGAATGGCTTCCCAACTTGATGAAATTCGATGGATTGGATGGTGAGAGCGTCGAATATAGTACCCCTGCCGATGAATCGATTTCGGCGGATACGCCATCCACCTCAATGATGATATCAGATTCGGATACTTCAAAAATGGTCACTGATGAGGAGGCACAAAAACATATTCAAAAGTTGTTATCGGGTGTTTCTTCGTACGATACAGTATTTGGCGTTCGTGTGAACCGCCAAAATAAAACACTCCAGATGGGTATTGCCGATGTAGAGTTCATCGAAGGAAAAATTAATTTTAGAGAGAACGGTAAAGTAATCGGTAGTTACCAAGGTTCGCCGGCATTGTATAAACTGATATTCATGAAAGTACCCTCGGGAAATATTTCCACTTCCGACCTAAAAGTATATGGAGATATACTTGAAATAACAAGAGCCGCTTATAAAAACTATGACCGAGAACAGGGTCTTATATCGAATAATTGGAAGAAATACCAAGACGTAATCCTACCACTACTCAACCTAGGAAATGTGCGGGAGAGCTCTGGGATAGAAGGCGAAGGAATGATGAAATTACCCACCCATAAAGTTCATAGCGGAAATCAGAAAATCAATTATATTTACTGGAATAAAATGGATGAATTGGTAGATCGACTCAGATTACTGTGGAGTTCAAAAATGGCTGGACATACTGGACATGAAAATGAAATTTTAGCCCTGATAGAAGAATTGCGCGAAGAAGGTGTAGTTTACTGACATCATCATTATATATCTGATGGTATATATCGAAATCGATCAGTCGTAAGCTGATTCTCCAACAATGCATACAACAATCGATAAATTCGGTCGAAGAAGGGGTGGAGTTGATAGAGCGGCTCGTGGTAAACCAGGTGTGGGATTCATTCTGACACCGGATGGAAATTATAATATTCAAAATAAAAGAATGCAGAATGTTGGTGAACCTTCTGAGTTGAAAGACTCGGCCACCAAAGGGTATGTTGATGATAACATTAGAGAAACTAAAGAAGTAACTCTGAACGCTGTCCAAGAGTCTATTATTGCAGTGCTTCGTGATGCAAGATCATTCTTTGATGCACGAATAACCGAACTCAGATTCGTTATTGGCAAAAAAAATGATACATTGTCAGAAGGGATCATAAAATTGGGTAAAGAAATCGATACCTTGAGTGATCGAATCAATCATTCGGCAAAAAATATCGATACTTTAACTGAGCGAGTTACCAAAGTGGAACAGTCAATTCCCAAACCCAAACACTGGAGGACTGGACAATTAGCTGTACCACCTGAGTGGGAACCCACTTCCCTCATAGAAAGTTGAGATGAGTGCTGCTAAAAGGCAAGTTGTTAATGAGCTGCACAAGCCAGCGCGACGAAATTTTCCTCGGAGAAAGACTATAATAAGGGGATTTTCTGATTTGTGGCAGATGGATTTGATGGAGATGCAGCCATATGCTAGAGAGAATAAAGGCTATAGATATATTCTCGTCGTGATCAACTGTTATTCGAAGTTTGTATGGGTAAAACCGCTGAAAGATAAAACAGGTAATTCAGTGACGGATGCCATGGCGAGTGTACTAAAAGATGCCCAATACCATCCAAAAAACTTACAATCTGATCAAGGAACTGAATTCTATAACTCAAAGTTCTCGTCTCTCATGTCGAAGCATAATATCAATCATTATTCAACATTCAGTACAAAAAAAGCCGCAATCGCAGAGAGAGTCATCAGAACGTTGAAGACATGGCTTTATAAAGAGTTTTCGGTCCAAGGCAATTATAAATGGTTACATATTCTCCCTACCATAACACATCAGTATAACAACAGAGTTCATCGCACCATCGGTATGAAGCCTGCGGATGTAAGACCGAGCACAAAATTGATGATATATGCGCAACCTGAAAAGAAGAATGTGAAGCGCAAAAAAGGAAAATTCAAAATAGGGGATATGGTTCGAATCAGCAAATATAAAAGTGTTTTCGATAAAGGATATACGGCAAATTTTACGACAGAAATTTTCAAGGTCGTTAAAGTCAACAGTTCAGAACCCATAACGTACGCACTCGAAGATGTGAATGGTCAACCGATCAGAGGATGCTTTTATGAAATGGAATTGAATAAAACACATTCCCCCGATACGTATCTGGTGGAAAAGGTTTTGAAGAAGAAAGGAAGACGTCTCTATGTGAAATGGCTTGGTTTTCCAGCAGATCACAACTCTTGGATCGATAAAAGTGAATTGAAGTAATTTTTAATTTGTAAAATTGAGAATGAATATATATTCAACATTCAATCTGTCTTTAATTGACGACACCTTTACGCAATCCTAGTAATTCTACCCTATAATTGAAAAATAATACAAGTGGATTATGTTCAATGCATTTATTCATCATAAACTCCAACTATTATTATAGGCAATCAGCGAATTGTATCAGCAAGGCTTTCTGGTCCGATCTCCGTATAGGTTGGAATACGGTGTCCTCGAATTTTAAATCTTTCGATCTGCTCTTCATGAGTTAGACACCAACATTCTCGAAAATGAATTCTCTCATTGGGGTGGAGTTGACCAACTTTCTCACATAGCTGCCAGTTACTTCTGCATGCGGCGCACAGGTGGTTCCAACAATCCGACGTGTATTCATCGCATTGCAAGCAGCGTTGTTCGGGTGATGTTAGATATTCTGCCGCCGCACAGGTCGAACAGATATTTCTGCAAATACCCATTTCGCTGCACGTAACCTTTCCGGAACACTTCAGGCATTTGGGGTAGTTTCCTTGTTCTGGAGTTGAACACAAATTCAACCGCTTAGGTGGCAGCACCGGATTCCGTGACACACACTCGACGCACAAGCCGGTGCAAGGGTTGATGTGGGACTTAGGCCGACTGACTTGACAATTGTGGCACACTACCCATCCAGCAATTAGTATTGGATAGACACACACTTTTGGCTTAGCGTCCCATTCCTTCGAGAAAGGCATATTGTTACTGGATGTTTGAAATAACAGGACTCAACCGAGGGAATTGACTAGAATATCATGTCACCAATTTCTATTTATATCCACTCGAGTTGGTGGAGGGGGGGCCGCCCCTGCCACTTCTGACGTCACCGAGCTATATAAAAGGCGGGTTACAATATCAAACTTCACTCAGTGCTCGAGGAAACCACCGAGATGGCTGAAGAGAGAGTTGCGATGTTGGACATGCTCGCACGCGCCGATCCGAACAACGATTTAGATGATAACGAATGGGTTGATTTGGCAGGAGCGGAGTTGGCTGATATCGACCAGCAGATCGCAGAGGAGGATATCGTCGAAGAAGAGGTGGTGACCGACTCTGATGATGAAGGTATCGAGTGTGACGCACATGGTGATCAGCCTGGCGGCATGGTTATATGTAGAGTCAAGCCGCTGAATATGACCGATACCTTGGCAGATCAGGTGCAGCTCTGTTGTATTACAGAAACGTTCGTGAAAATCGCGACAGAGGGAGGGCGAGTTGAAAAACTTTGCCTCATCTGTTACAGATTTTATGCCCACCGATCGAACAATGGTGCGTGGTACGAGCATGTTGATGAGCATAGGACAGTACCATTCAATGATATATACGCGACGTGGTGTAAAGCTTGTAGTAGGCCTCTCACACAGATGCGATTCATTGATGCATGCATGATCTGCAATAATGCCATACATCACTAACCGTGGACCCTTGGGTCAGAAAACAATCAGCCCTTTTCAGGGCTACATTATCCAAACACAAAGTAGCTATCTCACAGTGAGATTCAATTACTGATGAGGGTTTCGTAGGACATGAAAAACGTTTTCCTCTCCAAGAATATATGCTTGAATATGGTGAAGGCGACTGCGGCAGCGGAATGAATAGCGACAACTTTCAATTCATGAAATGAATCAAAGTTCGCGTAATATGAATGAAAAATGTTTAAGATCCGCGGGTCGAACTTTTCAGCGAACACCATTGAAATAATTACACTTTGTCAATCACACCATGCCTCGAAGTAATCGCGATCCGCGGATCGAAATTCGCGGCTGCAATTCAAATAATAATGCGGTTGCGACCGCGGATCCGCGACCTCTGGAGATAAAAGAGTTGATCCACGAATTCACCGTTGAGGATCGGCGGTTGATACACGGATTCGCGGATTAAAGCGCGACTAAATCCAATCTGTCAAATGAATCATGATGCGCAGGGTGTGGCGCGCCTCGCCCCGCTATTCACGAATTCGTCGCCACGGTCGCGGATAATCCTTTGATGGAACCGCGGATCCGCGGGTGTAGCCGCGGACAAGCGACCGCGGTGGAATGATTCGCGACTTAATACAATCCGTCGAATGAATCATAATCCGCAGGGTGTGGTCCGCTCCGCTCCGCTTCGCTCCGCTACGCTTCAAAAATTTTTCGACCCGTGAATTAAATTACTTCGTGGCCGCCATCGAAATTATTCCGCGGATTCGCGTATTCGTCGCTACGGTCGCGGGTTCGCGGATAGTCCGCTGAAGAAACCGCGGATTAATTTAATCCGCGGCCGCGAATTAATTTAATTCGCGGGTCGAAAAATTTTTTCAATCAACCGCTAGATTATAATGCCTTAGGAGTTGAGGATATAGAGAATCCTCTGAAAAAGTAGTTCAGATCACTCCGCAGTTTCTACCATCACCCATTATTATTATCACTATCAATTATCCGTCACATCTATTTGAGCTTAAATGCACCATAATTTTGAGCATCATCGATTGGTGCCCTTTGCGGGCAACTGAGGAGAATCGTCTTACTCTGATCAGCTAACCGCATAATGAGATTGCCTGGAAACTGGTATTGTGAATTTGATATTATATGTTCGACTAACTAACCTAAAGTGCAACCACGCGGAATGACCTTGACGCAGCCTTTATTGTCATTTGCTCAAATTTGAATGTCAGATGGTATTTTCTCAAACTCACTGTGTCTGAGATGCCCATAACCAAGTAGGTATTCACATTGTGAACGCCTAATAAATCATAGATATGCATTATGACATATTAATTAGGTGATCACCTTATATATCCCACTATGAGATAGCTACTCTGTTTAAGTTCATAATGGTAGCCCTGAAAAGGGCTGTTTTTGGGTTAGCCCACAATTTGTGGACTAGTCATCATCATCAGTATCAGATGAGATACTGATGGCTGATGGCCAGCTGATGGTGGATGGTAAACTGATTGAGTCTATATCAGAGCCATCCACTTGCATCCTCTCAAAGAACCCTTCCGGAAACCCAAACTGTTGGGATAAATACTCGAAGTAGCCAAGATTCCCTCGAGTATTGACACCATCGGTTGAAGAACTAACTTCTTCAACTTGGGTGGGGCCCGTCGCTGGTTCCGAGGGCGGCGCACTCCTAGGCTCTGTTGTCGAGTCAGGACTCATCGACATCGTGCAGAGAATGATATAGAACTCCAGCCTCACATCGTATTTATACAAAAAAAAAGGGAAGGGAGAATGGAGGGGAGAGAAAAGTGACAAAAGTATATGCAATGTTTCGTGTTGATTCAACATATATATAGACTTCAAAGAAGAATAATGAAGACAAAAACAGCATACTTTATAGAAATTATACTTGTGGAATTGATTATGAAACAAGTCTTTTTTTATTTTCTCCTCAAAGAATTATTTATATGATGCAGCTCAACCACTAGATTGTTGACGTCTTATATCATTACGTAGTTTTAATAATCATTTGTTCTGGTAAGGAGGGAATGGGGGAGAGGGGAGGAAGGCACTGCCCCAACCACGCAGTGCCCCGTGCACACCAACCAACGTATGTGTACTCCGAGGAATGAAAGGATTATGGGTAGGATTAGTCAATGAGGATTGGAGATGGCGGTGGGCTATCCTCAACGACGACTGGTTCCATCTGTCTGGGGATGACTGGCTCCCGTCTGGGGAAAAGGGCCCAGAACGCCGCATCATCTAGGAACTCTTGCGGCCTATCTTCAGCGATGAGTTCCATCAGCTCATCTCTCAGACGAGCGGCATCACCAAAGTGTTCGGGAGGTCCGTCACCCATGAGGACATCCATGAACTCCCGGAGCTCCCGATCCACTTGATCCGACGAATCACTAGTGCTCGAGATGTGGTGCACTTGTACCCGAGGGTCATGTTGGCCGTCGAACTCGGGCTGAACGTGGGGTTCGGTGGTGGAGTCTGCTGCCGCATATGTAGTCATGATGCTGATAGCTGCTCTACTGATCTTCGTAGCAAAGATATCCTGATTTTATACTCTCGAAGAGGAGTGAGGAGGAGTGGGGGAAGGAAGGAAGGCACTGCCCCAACCACGCAGTGCCCCGTGCACACCAACCAACGTATGTGTACTCCGAGGTAGGAAAAAGGAAAAGAAGAATGTGAGGGTGGGAGGGGGGGGGGTAAATTAGGCCATCGCGTCAACCCCATTCTTGAGCCGCTCCCGCAGATTCCGAAGCTGGTCGTCCAACCTGCTCACCTCCAGGCGAGATTCCCTCGTCGACTCGTCCTCCAGCCGAGTATCATCGTCGCAACCGGTGATGAGTGAGTCTTTCTCGACCATGCCCCGGTCCAACTCCGCCAACTGAGCCACCAACCGCATTCTCTGCTCCGCCATCTGCGCGCGCTCGACTTCCAACCGCCGTTTGCGCGCAGCGATTCCATCTTTCCTTGCGTCGCTGCCCTCGAGGTCCTTCAACCTGGCCCTCCTCTCACGGCAAACCCTGCTGAGGGCCTGGACGTCCTCGACCAGAGTCTCAGACCGCTGAGACAATGGCATTTCGTCGCCATTGTCCCCGATCACGGCGACGGTCCTCTGGGTCGTAGCTGGTGGTGGAGGTACAGTGAAGGCCGGTTCTGGGACAGCCGAAGTGGATGGCTGCTCCGGCGGCACAACGGCGGTCTCTGCAGTCTCCTGCGGGGTGGAGGGTGGCGGGGGTGCCGTGGAGGTCGACACGGCGGCAGTTGCTGGAATGGTCGGCCGCTTCCAAATCGGTTGCCGCATTCCGGTGGTCTTCGGAGGCGCCTTCGTGGTCGGCTTCCTGGGGGCCGACCTCGACGATGGGGTGACGACGGGTGGTTTAGTCTTCGGCGGGGTAGGTTTGGGGGTCACGGATTTCTGCCGCGTCCAGCTGCTGATGCGATGGGGGTTATTCGCATCCCACCTCTCCATAGCTTTCTGCAGCTCGGTCTTCGGCTTCTTGGCAGTCGTCGGCTTCTTGGGCGCCATCGGCTTCTTGGGCGCCCATCTCCGTTTCGTGGGGTTGGGTTCCACGAAATCATCGCCGCTGTCATACCCCGCGTCACCGGCTCCAGCACTGACCCCTTTTCGCTGCGTGGCCGGTTTTTCCACCAACTCCTTCCGGCTCGGGTGATCTGCACCCCTTTTCACACCTCCAGGAGTGGCTTCGAGCAGGGGATCCGCCGGCGCAGTTCCGACCATCGGGGCGTCGTCGACTCTACTAGGTCCAGGCGTTGGAGCGACCTGCACCACCTCCATGATAGGGCTGGCCGGAACTATCAGACGATACTCCTCCAGCATCTGGAAGACATCTTCATACTCCGACAGATCCATCGGCTGGAGGGCCACATCCTGCAGGACGTTCACCTTGCCGCTGCTTCCAGGTTGAGGGCCGTTTCCTTCGAAAGACATTTCGGAAACTGAAAATAAAACAAATTCAATTAGACATGAAATCAACATCACTGACAATCATACTCACAATCTCGATTGAATCGAATAAGGCACTTGTAGAACACTAGTAGAGACCTAGGAGACGCTTGATGTTCGAAGGCTAGACGAAGCTGTTCGAATGAAGAAAGATCGCAACCTGCCTCCTTTTTAATAGCGAAGCTCCTCCTCCTAACCCCTCCTCTACTTTACCTAACACGAATATTTTATCGTAACTCCGGCAACACTGTCGATGCACAGATCATACGGTGAATATTAGCGTGTACCAGTACAACACATACAATTTAAACATCATGTAATGTAATTGAGTAAATTGCATTTGTTTTATTGATTTATTTCACAACCCTTTTGTATAACCACTTTGAAGTAATGACCTTGTGAAATGAATGGAATAAAACCAGAATAAGAGTTTGATGTATTTTATTTTATATTACAAAATAGTTTCTATTACTATTCCAATTCAGGTATAGATTAACCAGCTTCAATTAACTAATCATCAGACTGTTCATTCAATAATTGTATGAGGAGATCCAATTTATCATTCGAGGCGACTTCGGGATTAGCCATAGATCTGAGGGCATCCATGACAAATTTGAAATTTTGCTCCGGACTCGTCCGGTAAAACGCGATGTCCCTATGACCCCACGGTAGAGTTTTAGTGGTGTTGGGGATTATGAATCTTTTATCATCCTTGTAAGAAAGAGCTACTTTATTACACATGAGTGTATAGACATCATGTAAATCACTTCGGAAAGTGCTCATCTTACGTAATATGACACCACCCGATTCGACTATTTTCCGATAGTCTTCAAGCGACATTTGATTTTGTATGACCGATTTTTTTACCCCTTTGGCCTTCTTCAATTCATCACTAACAGATTTGACATGATAGGCTTTTGCACCAGTACCGTAAAAACTTATGATCGGATCATTAGGGAATTCATCTTTCATCTTTCCCAAAATTGGCTCAGTTATGGGCATATCAAACTGATTACCAATCTTGTAATTGGATGTGTCAAAATTGTGCACATTGTTCTTCATGAAATCATAAAAATTATCTGTGAAGATTTTGAGGATGAGGGAATCGGTATCGGTATATAGGAGCGAAGCCTTCGAACCGTAATGTCTTTTAATGAAATTATAAAAAAAATCATAAATGACCGTTTTTGATAAATCGAGAATGCTGAATCCGAGATAAAGAGGCTTGTTATAATTGATTTTAACCTTACCCATATGAATTGCGACAAAGTCTTCTGAGAAAATAGAGAGTGTTTTAAAATTGGGTCGAGCTATGAGGGCATTCGCACCAGTCGCACGTCTTATAGATTCCCAATGGGTCACGAGTCGTATGTCATTTCTATTATCAACGTTCTCCATTGTTTTCCCGAACACTGCATTGGTTCTGGTTTTGAATATGTTTTTATGGTAAACATTTGTCGCTTGATTTCTCATATGAGTATTCAAATCGACATATTTCTTCAACCACGGGGATTGATTGAAGGAGAGGATTCTGTGTGTTCTCATCACTAATAAGCCATTCTCGATTGCCTGTTTCAAGGCCCTATAATGAACAATATATTTTTTTTTATCGTTCAGGTTGGGTATCAGTTTAGGTATTTTGGAATTCGATCCAGGTGGGACGACACTTTCAACTAGGAATGGTAAATCTGAATGCGCGTCATGAAGTTCTTCGGGATAATGAACATCTACTTCCAATACGTAGCCTTTCGAACCTTCATTAGGAACATTCATGATGTCCAACTGGATAATTTCTTGTTCGGATAGCCATGAAAAACCACCTGTTGGTAATGATTGCGACATGCTATGCCCATAAAGATTGGTGGCATCCAAATAAGTGATGAAAGATGAAGGCTCATTTAGATCATGATCAGGCAGAAAGTGATTATTGGCGATATGCTTCCTTTCAGAGCACTGGCTGATACCGCCTCGTATTCCTTTTTTGAAAAAGTTTATCATGTCAATATCTGTGAGCAATTCCAACTCTATACCTGTATATTTGAGCATAGCGTCCCAAGAATGACCAGGTGATGTGAAATAGTGGGCAGGGTCCAATTGATATTTATCGATACATATATTACGGAAGTTTTCAAATATGTCGCATAAAAGTAGTACATCCGATTTCAAATACAAATCTGAATAGTCCCCCAATGTCTCACAATTGAATAAGGTCCATACACGCTTAGCTCTTTCATAATCGTCGTCGGATATATGTCTCTCATTCAGTTGGTCATAAAAATCTGATTTTAATGGCAACTCAGTAAAATCTAATTTTTCTATATCTTTCACAAAATTGTAAGGAAAAACGCCCTTTTGCCGCATTAGATGGAATTTTTCATGATCCGGAAAACACTTTCGTGTTTCACTACATTGCTCATCTGACAAACTATCACCCAATTGCTGCAATGAAGATGACATGAATCTGAAGCTATCGATGAATCGCAGTTTCAAGAATTGCTTCTTCACTCTACCTAACTTATCAGTTGTAGTGCCCATCAATAGATGTTTAGAGAAAGAAATATAATTTTCCTTTGTTTGGGCGATGACATCTACTTTATTTTTATTTGTGCACATCTCTTTTATGAATAAGTGACAATCATATCCACTTAGATTATGAAAAATTATCGGAATGAATTTTGGTAACTTGAAGTTCAAATTACATCGAGAATGTGCTGCACCGAATCTTTTTTTTCCCGTCAAGTGGCAATGATCTCTTACTCTCACATCACCCACTCCGAAGGGTTTTTCACAAATACCGCACTTATCGGCAGTTGAGAATTCAATTTCCTCCGAAACCGTTAATGGCTTCATCGGTACGATGCGATTCAAATATTTATAATATATCGAGCTCAGGTCAGATTCCAGTCTGGTAACAAATACTTTGGCAGCATCCGCCCCTCGATACAGTACAAATTTGGAGATTGATTCATCAAAAGAGCAATGAATTCGGTATGAGAATGAGTAAGGTTCATGAATGAACGATTTATTCGTGAAAGAGCGTGTAGGATCCGGTTCATTTGTCTGTATAGGTTTCAGAATAGATTCGAAATCGGCATACACTACGAATGGAACTTTCAACTGCCTTTCGAAATTTTCAAATTTCAATATATTCTCAGGCACGGCCCTACCACATTTATCAATTTTCATTTGCGTTGTCGGAATAGTTGTAGAAATCAAATTACAATCATTCAATTGGTGTCTCAGTAGTTTTCTTTCATCAGAAAAATACATCAAACATCCATCACAAAAATACATCCTATGACCGTGAGATGAAATTTGTGATGAAACCAATCTTGATAAATCCTTTATCCAGCAATAATGACTGTTACCGGATTCATCAGTGATATTCAGCAAATTGACGTGTCGCCCGAGCTTACGTCGTGCATAATATAACGGTCCGACGATTTCATATTTCAACCGGTTGTCCTCTAAAATTGTTTCCAACCCATAAACATTGACTGAACAATCATTCAAATTCTCAAATTTAGGAATATCGCGTAATTTCATTGGAAAATCTATACCTTCAACATTGAGTACATCCCTAAATGCCGGGTATGATCCTACTTCAGAAGTTCTGATTTGGGCGGGTCGTAACGCTGATGTGACGGCCCAAGCGAAACAATACTGATCTTCGTTCTTCACATTCACAACAGCTCTCTTCAAAGCGATGAATTCTGGAAGTTTGATGTAGGAGGAACCACTGAGAGGGCTGAATTTGTTGATATTCACTTCGATGAACATAACTCTCTCCAGACACCAACCTGTGAAAAAATAAAATTGTGAATGAGAATCTCAAGATTTTATAGATTACATACCTGAATCTCGTTCCTGAAATTCCAGAGCTTTTGCGCTCAATAAATCGACGAATGTTCTATAGACGTCTTCAATGCCATTGGACTGGTCAACAACTTGATTGGGGCTGTTGAATGATTTTACTTCGGATAATTCCTGAGTTTGGAGTATATATCTTCCAAACAGCTCCATATTCATTTTAACAACGTTATGGACTTGCACCATACGATCAATCAAAGCTACCACATTCTGCTTCACTTCATTGAAAAATGATTGATAATCTGAATGTTGATTTTTACTTTCAACCCTGTAGCTTACGATTCTATGTTTGAAGGCACTATCAATGACTTTCACACCATCGGTGAAATATGTGCAAGCATTTGTCTTGTGCTCCAGCGTTTTGAGGTGCGAGACCATCCGATTTGCAGCCACCATTTTATCACAAAAAGTACACAATTGTTCGGCCGGTATCGATGGGGTAGAATCCACTTTAATTTTCTTCGCTGAAGGACCCGCACTATCATTCGACCTACTACACGACTGCATCTGATGACGATGCATATTATCTTTACGACTGAAACTTTTACCACAACCGCTACAGCAAAACATTGTTGAAGAACTATTCAGTACACTCGATACTCAACTAACTCCCATGAGTGGGTAGCCCTTCCTTTATATGCAATCTTTGAGGAGTGGGAGAAACACCCGATTCCGTTCTTGAAAACACTCAAGGTTATTTGTAGGTCAGACACACTCAAGGTTATTTGAAGGTCAGACTCAACTAAGATGTGAACTCATCATCGTTTTCATGCAGACAAGGTTATTCAAGGGCAATGATATTCATTACAGAGAGTATGTGTATTCCTCCTCAATATGACATTGCACAAAGTCATTCGATGCTAGAAAAATATTCAGTGGGATGTTGTTCGATCGCAACCAGCTCAGAGACGATTCACAAATGTCAATGTCATTCAAGGGTAATGCAGCTCAAGCTAGACCATGCCAACACTCAAGGGCATTGAAGGTCAAACATGCGCTGGACTGTGCACACACGCACACCAAAGGTCACTCAAGGTGACAACTCATAGAGGTCATTCAAGGTGACAACTCGTAGAGGTCATTCAAGGTGACAACTCATAGAGATCATTCAAGTCATCTCGTTTCAAGGTCATTCAAGGTCATAGCGTTTTCAAGGTCATTCAAGGTCATCTCGTTTCCAAGGTCATATGAAGGTCAAACGGACTGTCAAAGTCACCTTGTTGACTTCACCGTCAAGGTCACGGCAAGGTCAGTGGAGGGGGGAGGTTTCTAAATCGGCATAAACTAACTACTCAGATGATTTCCATCCTCCGTGTCTCTTGAGAGTGGTAATATCACCTCCTGCATCTACTAAGATTGTAGCTGAGGATCACCGGAAACAATGATTGGTGTAAGATTATGGATTCTCTAGTTTCGAAAATTTTGCTACTGAGGTGGGTACAGACCCCATTTTGTTAATACCCACCACTTGCTAGGGACATTTTTGGTTTTGATAGCTAAGGAAAAACCTCTTATTTTGGGCTGCTGTTTTAATTCAGCATATTTTTTTATATTTGTCATAAAATTCATCTGTTACATTGAATTTTCTGTCTATTTTATTTTTTGTATTTTTAATCTCGACTATTGCTGCTCTGCCTAGATCTTCAATGTCATCTACAGTAATTTTTATTTATTCTTGCTTGCGACATGCTCCTGATATACCAAAAATTAGAGCAGTCTATAAGTTAACATAATCCTATCAGTAAACTAATATCATATTGTTTTAAACTCACCTTGAAAAATAAAAATAGATCACCAGGAGCTGATTTATTTGCTGGGTTGTCAAGATCATTGCTTTTTTGGTTTATAACCTCAAGATATTTTGAAATTTCTACGTTATGATTAATGTATAAAGTAGTGCGCAACATAGAATGGAGAGACCACAATGTATTTGGTCGTACTTTCTTAGATAAGTTATCTATGTATGCTAGAATTACATTTTCAGAGAAAGAACTTTTGATTTCTTTCATTCTTCTCCAGTTGATAAATTCATTATAAGCTCGTTCATACCTATTTTTAGACTTTTCTGGTAGAATTTGTAAAGAGTTTATTTTTGCTGCCTCTATAATTTCTGGTGGAGTGCAATCCAATTCATTTTCAGACTCCATAATTATTACGCAGGTATATGATATATGCGTGGTGTAGACACTGAAAATTTTGTACGACTGTAAGATTTTCTACTTTCGATTATGTAGGTATCAAGTTTCAAGAATGTTTATTTGTTGTGTCTTTTAATTGTTCCAAAGCCTACCTAGCATTCTGTATTTTCAAATATGTGCCCGCGCCCGGGTCCCGATTCTCGAGAGCTAAACGAATACGCTTGTGATGTTCTATCCTAGTTCAGCACATATATGCCGTATCGCTTTACGTTATTCTGAACGATTCATACGTCCGTCGAACGTATAGGGCTCCGGATCACTGGTTGCCTATCTTAAATAGAGGTAGTTCGTATGTATGCCTCAACTAACAGCAAATCGACAGGTGACAGTAGCAACAGTAGGTACCTAGATTGATGAAATGAATATAGATTTAATGTTTAATGGCGTCGGCCACGGCCAAAATCGTTGCTTCAATGTATTGATTTTTGTGATAAATACTTATAATTTAATAATTTAATTATTAATATTATAATTGTGAGCTGTGAATAATTGAGTTGCTTTACTAAGGTTTTCTGGTGTCAGTCTGTTTGAATATTGTTTCTATAAAAAGTGCACATGAATTTGCAATGGCTATCGCAGTCAAATGAAGAGAAATGATGATAAATAACGTTAGGTAAAGTACTTAATACAACACTTCTTTTTCTTCTCTTTGTTTTTTATGCATAATTAGTTACTTATCAGTCTAGTTCTTATATAAATAAAAAGAATTAATGATTGCATCAGCGAATCAAGATTCACGGGTTTGACGGCTTATTGACAGCCGTGCGGAAAGTACTTTCCGCCCTTGTGTGGACAATAACTTTCCGCACGGGTATAAAGGTCACTTTCCATGGAAGTAGAGAGTGTGATATGTGTTACTTTCCTAGGTGGTCGTAGGAAAATAATTTTGACGCTATAATCCAGGAAACTTTTGGCTCATACGATATATTTGTAATGTTCAGCGAGAATCGTGTGAATTAAATGAGGATAGGTATGCAATCCAGTTCACTTCACTTTTTGTAAAGTTGCTAGCCTCGAAGAATATTTTCGTGAAAAAATCAATTCACAGATTGACTGCAATATTGGCGATGAGTAGGTTAGTGGATCCAGTCTAGTAACGTAAAGTATTTCTGAGGTCAAGCAATGGTGATCACGGCTGTAGTTGAGTTTGTCTCTGTTGGATCATCATGAGCTGATCAGCAGTAAAGTATTCGAGGAATCTAGAATTTATATTTCCTTACAGTTGTTAGTGTCCTCACTGTAAGGAAATATATTTCACTGTAAGGAAATGAGATTTGTTGTTAGTGTTCTACATAAATGATTGGGAACAGTTTCCATAGTAATCCAAGTAACTTGATTACGAATTTCAAAGCACCATATATTTGTGAATGAATTTTTTTCGCGATTATTTTAAAATAAATCAATATGTGTCGAATTTCAAACGATTTGCACAAAAAAATATATTTACCTCGAAAGAAAAGCCACATGCCTGGACTCTGTGTTTCTAAGTCGTCCAGAAATGTTAGGCTTCTCCTACCTGGTAAACAATATACCATTATGTGTCAGAATATTCCAAATATTGATTTATTTCTGATAACCTCCGGAGTAATAGATAACATCGAGACAATAATTCTCCAGTGGCAGGCTTTGCTTTGTTTACCATTCCGCTTTTTTCTAGGTCTCAGAAAATGCTCGTTAATCGAATCGGAATATTTCTCACAGTGCGTCAACGAAAGACAAATAAATGGCTATCGACTGGAGTAGCGTTAGGGGGGTTGTTACCCCAAGGAATTCAAAGTGGATTTTTCAGCAAACAAGTTTACAAATATTTTACCCATATTCATCCATTTTGACAGCTCCTGATTTTTTCCTAGAATTTTGTATCCGCTGTGATGCGAGTGGTACAGGATTAGGAGCGGTACTTAAGGTATAGGTACTCAGATTCAAGGTGGAGAAGAGAAAGTCATAGCCTACGCAGTAGAAGTTTAAATAGTAGTTGAGAGTATTACTTCAGATGAACTTGAAGCCTTGACACGAGCGAATGAAAAATAGAATTATTGAAAATCCTGGAAAATATCCTTAGCTGTAGGTAAAGGACAATCATACCAAGCATAGAACAAATTGCTTTGAAAAAAAAATATATAGCTGAGTGAAAATTGTTGGTACCTCTCGATCAGAGACAATAATCTCCCAACTTCTGCACATTGAGGGTATTTTAGAACCATGAAGAAAGTATCAGAACAGTTTTATTGGCCACGAATGAGGGAAGAATTTCTAAATATGTCAGGGACTGTCAAATTTGCTGTAGTCAAAAATCTCTGAATGCTCAACGTTTTGGTTTGATGGGAGCTGAAAGAAAAGTTAGTTTTCCATTTCAGTTTGTTAGAACTGATGTTATGGGACCTTTTCCGAGGAGTTCCTGGAATAACATACCCTTGGTAGTTGCTTCAGACTATTTCTCAAAGTGTTTTGTTATGAAGCCTATTAGAAATGTCACAACTCCAGCAATCACTACATTTTTGGGGGAAGTAATTTCGACTTATGTTACTAATCAGGTTTCATTAGTGGATAATGCATCTGCATATAAGGATGAAGTATTTAATGATTTCATTGAAGCGTACAAAATTCCCAAAGTGTTATATACCTACCTGTCGTCATCAACCCAATGAAAATCCAACACAGAATAATAATAAAATAATGGGAACATCTATAGGATGTTTCATTTAAGGATGTCATAAAATGGAATGAGAAATTTTCAAAATACAGCATGTAATCAATTCTGCCAATCATGGAGTGACATAATTGAGTCCAATTTATTTAAATTTTGGTAGGATAGCAGCAGCTAATGGGGAAGGAATATTATGGTGATATAATTGATTTCGTGTTGAACAATAATGCGCAAGCTAGAGAAATGTGCCTATATTTATAAAATGGTATGCTAATCATTGTAATTTGAGGGAGCGTAAGCATGTTTTCCAGATAGGTGGGACAGTCTAGAAACGGAATTTTGTACTTTCGGATGCTGTGCAAATGATTATGCGGTCAAGTTAACACCGCGCTTCATTTTATGCAAGGTGAAGAGAGTTTTCCCGACAGTGGTTTGTGACTTGGAAAATCTAGATGGTTCCAATGCAGGAACTTGGCACGTGTCGAAACTGAAACCCTTTTATGAATCAGAATTTGATTTATCGGACTGATTTGGTTTTTTCTTTGTATCATTTTCTGTCGGTTAACATTCTTCAACCTTGCATTTTGCTTTACTGAGGTCTTGATGTTTCTAGAAATTTTATTTCGAATGTTATATTGGTAATGGATTTTTTTCAAGAAATACATTTCGACAAGGTATCCGAAAATTAGTAATTATCCATATTCAATTGTGTTTGAATGAATGGTTGATTATAGAATGTTTTTTTTTGTATATGTTTTTTTTAGAAACTGGGAAACCACTGAAAATTGATATTTTGGGGGATTCTATGAATATTTCCTTCCCAGATTAAAATCTAGCTTTAGCAAAATACATTGATGTGAAAAATATGTCATTTGACAGAATTTTGGCTTTATTTGCTTTTTCATCGTCTTGTTGTATATATTTCTTGCTTGCTGCTCTATCTGGTTTTTATGT
Source organism: Zygogramma bicolorata (assembly GCA_032362365.1). Taxonomy (NCBI): domain Eukaryota; kingdom Metazoa; phylum Arthropoda; class Insecta; order Coleoptera; family Chrysomelidae; genus Zygogramma; species Zygogramma bicolorata. The sequence continues at coordinate 33,221 of JAVJAQ010002135.1, read as the reverse complement.
CGCAATATTTTTATACTGTTTGGTACATATACGCCCCTCTTATGATTATTCAGTATGTATTGCAAGTTCTATGTTGACTTGAAGAGAAAAAGGTCGAAAATCAGTTACTCAAAGTTTTTCACTTATAATGCTGAAAAAAATGAATGAATTTTCGTAAGGTACCGTAACCTATGAAGAGAAAGCATAATAGTCCTGATGAGTTCTGAGTGCTGTAGGCTATTCTTATTCTTTAACATTTCCAGATCCTGAGAGAACTGTTCCAGATGTTCAATTTGTAGTGTTGCAAACGAGGTATTCTACTATGACGTGGAATAGAGTATGGAGAGTAATGAGATTGGATTGTGATCAGAGTAATCAGAAAAAAAAAACAAAATTTAGTTTTTATATTAGAGTGATTGGTGAAATAAAGGACGCACATTGAAGACTAGCAACAGGAATATGTTTAGGTTATAGACAGGAGCCCTATTCTCGACAAGTGAGCTTTCAGCGTAAACTCATCAAGTCACATTCTGAATTCCACTGCCCTATACTGATAGCCAGGGCAAAACATCAGAATGAGGTACATAAGGTTTTGATGAGAAAGTTTTACGACACGAAGGCCTACCCCATCTGTTTCGCCGGAAAATAGGCACGGAATATTGATTGAAAGAGATATTCCATAAAAATTATTAGATGATGGATGAAGACAAAAGAAAAGCTCAACCTATTGCTAGTTAAACCAGCTACTATCACGTTACGTCTAAAAACTATGAAACACCACCTACCGTTAGCAAGATACGATATTTTAAGAGTAAAAACAAACGCCATCCTCAATTTTAGTTATTAGCCGGGGTGGAACGTATAGATTTTGTTTGTAGAGTTGAGCCAGAGTATCGAGTTAAACAGTCTGCAAATATTAGCAAACTTCATTTCAATTCCACGATATAGGTGGTGAGTGTACTTGAAGACTAGTAAAAATCATAATAACGCAACTCGTTTGCTCATTGAGCGAAAATATTTCTTTTAATATAATAAGAATTGAATGATCAACAAACAATACTCTTTATCAAAAACAATGTGTTCTTTCGATTGAATACCGTTTTCGAATGATGTTGAACCAAACCCAGAAGGACTAATGATATTTCCAAGCCAAGGATTTTTTCAATTATCACGTTCACCGCTGTGTTTCTATGATTTCCTCCTACATTTAAAATATTTCATTTTATGTAAAACCACAGACAATGAAGATCAAATCTATGTGACATTTTCGGTTAGTTCATCGGTTAAATTGATATCAAACCTCTGAATATCTCCCCCGAAACGACTTGAGATAAAACGATAGATAGCCCTCCGTACGCGCGACACATTTCATCTTTTCCGCCCTGGACCCTTTTTTGCAGGAAACGCATTCCCTCGCAGGAAGTGTCTGAAGTCGCTACAATATCAGCCCTTCAGCCAGCGGCTCCCCATCGAGCTCAATAGGCTGTTAATAGCTCACCCGCAGATATCTGCCACTGATTCAATTATTATCTCCTGCAGGACTGTTTAGGAAATATTTACCCTGTCGGCGAGATCTGACGACTTGTCTCATTTCATTAATTCACTTGTGGAGTACGACTGTTGGGAGTACAAATAAGAGGAGTTTGAATGGAACTGTGATTTGTACCCCTATCGGTGAATCAATTAGTTGGGAATACATCTTTTGGGATATACCTATCATAGTAGGATAATGTTAACGAACGAAGAACCAATCGCCAAATCATGAAGTTTAAATATTTGAGTTTTTCTGTTTTGATCGAAAAAGAGCTCAGAGCAATGAAATTAATTTTTGTTTACATTTTATTGTAGTAGGAGAGCCCACGATGCTATATCGGGATTTACTCGAGCGTCAAAGAGACCTATTGGATTGCGAAGCTTAGATGATAAAAAAAATGTTTAATGTATACCTTTTCATCGGTGGGGGGAGCGACTAAAGATTTCCTAAATTGTAAAAAATATTGCATGGACATACTCGAGCGAGTCAGATATTGATATCATCTATGTCCTACATATTTTTAAAAATGTACGTATGTTGATTAGATTGGTTCCATGATGGGGGTGGACGTACGTGATGGTTGAAAATGAAAAAGAAAATTTTTCTTCTCGAGCGCGTCAGATTTTCTGAGGGTATGTTAAGTGAACCTAAAAAAAAGGTCTTATATAATAATCTGACGGTTTGGAAATTTGACAACACAATGGAAAACTGTCACATTTTGTGTAGGGGCTTTGAGCACTGTAAGCTATTAGACGCAGACATTGCATGCCATTCGTTTGTTCTGTTTCCTAAGTCACTCGAGAATTTATATATAAATCTTTCTCGCGTGACTTATTTTCAACATAACACTAGTACCATAAAACTATTCATCTGATGGCATGTCATAATGACAACGTTATGTCACTCAATTTTGATGACATAAGGAAGCTCATTATGGGACTAAGTACCATAATGAATTCATTATGGGACTAAGTACCATAATGAATTCATTATGGTACTAAGTACCATAATGAAATTCTATAAGGAAAACATGTAATGGTTTGATCAAAAAAGTTTATTCAAAATTCAAAAAGGAAATGGCAAAGCACAGCTCACTCACCTACTAATATTTGAAACTACACAATACTTACTCCTTTGAAAATAGTTGTCATTGTGACATGTCGAAAATGCAGTCTTTAATTTTTCGAAAATGTATTGATATAAATGCCATCAGATAAAATTTTGTATGTAATACGAATCATAAACAATCATTATGGCACACGCCGTGTTATCGGACTCGGCTACGCCTCGCCCGATAACATTCACGACTTGTACCATAATGATCGTCTTTATGATCCTTATTACATAAATAACTATTATTCCCTGTAGCTTCGTCTGGCAGCTCTGCCTTCTGGGCGCACTCCAAAGAGTGTTCGAAAGAAGTCGAAAATGTTAAAAACCGCTTTTTCATCCCGTTAGACAATGAATTTCATTAAAATACGAAACACGTCTTTCATCAGTTATGTTGAAGAATATTTCGGCAGAATTTGAAGTAGAATGAAGTATGTTGTCCCGTACAAACTTTGACCCCGTTTTTTACCCACTAACGAATGGAATTCCGGAAAACCCTTTCATCGAATGCCTACGTCATACAAAGAACACATCCTCCAAGTTTCAGATCTCTACGATCAGTGGTTCAGGCTGTGCGTTGATTGGCGACTAAAATAATTTTCTACCCCATTTCAACTCCGTCAGGTAATTAATTTTAATAAAATACGAAACACGTCCTCCATCAATTCTGTAAAAGAATTTTCATGCAAAATTCGAAATAGATTGAGAACGATGTTTCAAGTTTCTGAGATATATTAGTTCAAGCCACAGTAGTTTGTCACTCTCGGACGACTCGACAGTGGACGATTATTTACATAATTCAGAAAAACACTTTTATCATCACTGCTAATTGATTACCAACTACATAACACTGTACTTTATGCCCCTGTGTGCAAAAACTGTTATTGATGCCTGTTATATTCATTACACGATTTAAATTCAATTTTTATTTCGTGCGATATTTTCGGTTTGATAAGTTCGTGTTGAGAGAACTTTGTGAACAAGAATAAATGTTTTCCAGGCATTGAAGGATATCTTTTCAAATGCTTTCAAAGGTTGTGAATTTCAGGAAATACCCTTCCTAAAACGATGAGAAAACAAGGACGATAAAAAGTATTCGTACAGTTCCCTGTTGGATTTTCACTACAATGAAATTTATAAAACCGCAACTCGTGTTTCGCTATACCAGCAAAAGACGATAATTTACTATATTTATATCCTGGAGAGTTAATCCCATTGAAAAGAATAAAGACAAAAGTGTGGTGTTAGGTAGATCAGGAGTAGGTTAATAAATTCAAATGGGAATTATGTCCTATGCTTTAATAGAGTTCAGAAGGAGATGATTTTTCGAGAAAGAGTGAAAAAACAGAGAAGGAAAGATGTTTTAATAATTTGAAAAAAAATCGAAAGGGGATGATTTTTCAAGCGAGAGTAAAAAAAATAGAGAGGGAAAGATATTTTTATAATACGAAAAAAATTCAGCATATACAACACATCTACCAACAGAGAAAAATTAATCTGGTCATGAATGTGAAATCCTTAATTTCCTAGAGAAAGTTTCCAAGCTCGAACTATTGTCAAGTTTGGAAATGAAAATTCCTAATTCCTGATGAATCATCAAATACAGTTGAAACTTTCACCTCTTTTGAAAATTTTCTGTTCTGGAAATCAATCCAAGCCATAATACTAAGTACCAATGTACCAATTTACCAACCTGAAGTAACTAGGACCAATGAATTATAGTTCAGATCATCAGACCAAAATTCAATTCGGACGAACAAACCTTTTCAGAATATAACATTGAGGAGTAATCTATATCATTTTTTGCTGGTTTTGTGAACCCCATCATGGCAAAAATCTTAAAAGAAATTGTAGAAGGATTTGTCAATATGAATCTTCATCAGGTATCGATCAGTTTAAGTTTGAAGTGTTGCCATTATTGAATTCTTGATGCAGTTCTGACTGATGATATCTACAGGAATTCTTATTTTCCAAAATGTTCAGTACTAATGTTGAATTATCGGAATGAATCTAATGAAGAATTTCAAAACAAAACTCACCTGTCTTCACTTGGTACTTGAGAGTGGTAGCACAATCGTGCACCAGCTGTTGGAGCGAAACACCATGCTCAGGCACTCTGAGGTCCAGCAGTTTGATCATATCTTCGGGATGGTGGAAATCAAGGATTTTCTCATTGCGATCGTTCGTAGCCTTCACGTGGTCCAAGAGAACGTCGATAACTTTCTGCAGAAACTCTCGTGTGACTTTTTCGCTTTCTACTTTGTACGGCAAAATATCTGAAAAATAAATCAACATGTTTTCAGAGTAATTGATAAAACTTCATTTAGTGTTATTCAGGGTTTTCATGACAGGAAACTCAAATAATGTTTTATCGAGGTCTGGAAAACAGAAGTTATTTTTTTGGATGAACGCGTGTCACTTCTCAATTTTTTTCTTTTAAATTTCATATTCGAATAATTTTTCTCTAGCACATACAACTGATATTGAGTTTATTTTTATTACAGTTATACAATGCTACAGTAAGTGTTGACATTCATTAGGAACGACTGACCTATTTTATTTCAATTTTAATAACCCGAGGACAATAATAATATTTCGAAAAAATGATTGTAACAGATTTCGAAGAATTTTGCTTGGAAACAGGCTGACGCCGTAGGCAGAGGTCTATTGCCTATGAGCAAACGAGTTTGAGAAAGTTGTGTTTGAAAGTCATAATTTTTTGGTGGATTGATTTTTTTTTCGTAGTTTTCTGGGTTTCTAACCTACGACAATCTGAAAAAATAAGTATTTCGTTATATTGGGATCTATACAAGTGTAGAAGGGTAGACTTCTATCTACCCCGAAAAGTTGCAGCGTAAATCAAAAACAGTTTCTTTTGGATACAACAAATTCAATTAGGCCCGGTCTTTTCACCTCCAGATATCTTACAGATAAATTAACTGACGGTTAGAATATTCTTTTGTTTATCGTTAAGTGATAATAAAAGCATATTCTAACATTCAGTCAATCTATCCTTAGGATATCTGGAGGTGAAAAGACCGGGCCTTAGTCGTTTAACTAAATTTGGCCTATCATAAAACTATGTAACTGTTTATAATTTACGGAACAACTTGTCGGAGTATGGCCCAGCTCTTCAGGTTGACTGACAGTCATGGTCCTGTTGGACGTCGAAAAGGCGTTCGACTGGGTCTGGATTGAGGGATTGGTCAACAAAATGTGGAGTTACCTGATCAACAGGTCCTTTCGGGTAAGAGTGAACGAGAGCGTTTCGGGTGTCTTCAGGACCGAGGCAGGTGTCCCGCAGGGATCCTGTTTGTCGCCACATCTGTACTCTCTGTATACGCACGATCTACCGATGTTCAGGGGGACGAATGTTACCATGTATGCGGACGATACCGCCATATATGCGCATTCGTTCTCCAGTGAGGTCGCGAATCGTCAGATTCAGATCCACATGGACAGGTACATCCTGCCGTATATGGAGAGGAACAAGATTAGCCTCAATGCGAACAAGACCGAGCTCGTCAACTTCTCGAAGAACTTCAAAAACTCGAAAATCTTCGGGAAGTTGCGAATCGGGGATAACACCATTAACGAACAGGAAAGCGCCTGGGAGTTGATCTGGATAAGCGCCTCAATTTCAAGAGGCACATCAGCCTAGCAATCCAAAGAGCGGGGGCAGCGGTAAAACGCATGTACCCGCTCATTGCACGGAATTCGAAGCTCGATGTGGACAGCAAGCTGCTTATTTACAAGCAAGTAATTAGGCCGGCGATGCTGTACGCTTGTCCGATATTCTGCAGTCTCAAAAAGACTCCGATGACGAGGCTGGAGAGAATGCAGAATAAAGTCCTCCGTATCGTCACTAACAGTGATCGATACACTCGCATTGAAGATCTACTCGAAACTGCTTGTATAGAAACCATCACAGATTACGTAAGACGTATCTCGTTACCGTTCTACAGATTCTTCTTACCAAAAATCCCTTTGACTCGCGGAATTACGGGCATCAGAGCTCACCATAATCAGCCCAGGAAACATGGGCTGATCTATGAGGCCCTTGACCTCTATCGGGAGAGGCAGTGATATCTGACGAATGAATGAAGTCCTCCGTATCGTCACTAACAGTGATCGATACACTCGCATTGAAGATCTACTCGAAACTGCTTGTATAGAAACCATCACAGATTACGTAAGACGTATCTCGTTACCGTTCTACAAATTCTTCTTACCAAAAATCCCTTTGACTCGCGGAATTACGGGCATCAGAGCTCACCATAATCAGCCCAGGAAACATGGGCTGATCTATGGGGCCCTTGACCTCTATCGGGAGAGGCAGTGATATCTGACGAATGAGCTATTAGCTCATTAATTCAACTATCGTAAGCCGGTTTTTCCAGCTTTTCCGGCAATTCCCGACATGACTGAAATCATCAAAATGTTTGATTCACTTAATTGTCCTATCAGAATCTGACCAAACACACGCATGAGCCAACGTAGGCAGGAGGCGTGTCTTGCATTTTTCAATTGCCGAAAATCACGAAGTGTTTTGACCAGAGAGACCTACTGACATTCGTAGGCATGCTCTTCACTGTCGCGCCGGCGGCCGCGAGGGTGCATGTGGGGATGCGTGGGCCGCTCGTACACTCCAGGGTGGGCGAGTGGACCATGCACCTACCAACCCCCTCCCGTTCCTACCTGCTGGCCGGTTTCACCATCCGCAGGGGGGGGGACGGTAACAGGCGACGGAGACATCATGACATGTAGAATGTGTATGTTATTTATATATTTTGCTTGGATTGTTCACTCTTGAAACCTGAAGTTGTCAATTCATTAAGGGAATACAATGTATTTACTGATGGAAATGAACGTTTTGAATTTGAATTTGGTTGACTGACAGTCATTCGATATCTGAAGTTAAGCAACGCCGAGCGCGGTTAGTACTTGGATGGGTGACCATACAGGGAAATACCGTGTCGAAAGCTGGTACAGCTGCAGCAAAATAGCATAACATATCTCGCAGGCAATATATCGATGAGCACAAGATATATTGAGGATATGCTGTCCTTCGGGACGGCAAAATTTCCGGTTGGGGGAAGTGTGCTCACCGGCGTCGGTGATTGGCCTTGGTAGCGGAAATAGGGCGACGTTAAATAAAGAAAGAAGAAGAAGAAGAACTTGTCGGAGTAGATATAATTCTACCCTTCTACACCCTACAGTTGTATAGATTTTAATATTAATACTTATTTTTCCAGATTCTGGTGTGTTAGGAAACTAGAAAACTACAAAACTTGAGAAAGTTGTAAAATTTTTGAGCATTTGTCAATGTTCGACGGTTATTCGAAAAAATATTTTTTGGTAATTATAGAACAGAATACAGAGCCAACCAATTTGTTCTATTGTGTTCCATATGGTTTCGAGCGTAGCTAATTCGACTCTTTTCTTAACTCTGTACCATCTTTTGTTCTCATGTTCGCAGCCCAATCCTTTTGGATTGACGCCAAATCTTTTGCCTCCCGATTTCTATCTAATTGATACTTCTCATCCTTGCGAAAGTCCATGAATGCTTTCCATACAAATTCTTTACTGTAAACGGTGTTTTTGCTGTATTTGATTCTATAATTTCATTAATATTCTCCCCATTATTCGTGATATTTTGAAATATAAAAAATCGAAATAAATCAATTCGTATGTATCCATGGCAACATGATAGAGAGAAAACAGCCCATGGGATCTGTTTTCGGTTATAATTGCACGAGTGCATAAAAATTACCGATAATTTTGCAAGAAAGCGTGATGTCTAAAATTGCAAGTTTATTTTCATATTTTGGCGAAAGTGCACGAGTCCGAAGTACGAGGGCTCTTTCACAAAATATGAAAATAACCGAATGCAATTTGTATAAGATATCACGCTTGAATGCAAAATTATCTGGTCATCTTTATGCATGAATGTAATTCATTGGAATATTTCACGAATAAAGAAATTCTCAAAGAAATGTTATTTTTTGTTCATTTATACTTTCCTCTATGCTCTATAGATTGTATGGAGTACTCACCTAAACGCGAAATGTTTTTCTATTTTTCGGGTCTATCTGTAAGTTTTCGATAATTGCATTGCTCTTATGGGACATTTTATATATGAGGGAAATATTCGGTATAATGTTGTTCTGATTGTTTGTGTTCATTCAGATGACCTCAAATTGACTGATTCCAACTGCTTTCTACTTGAGCAAACATTTTTCAGAAGCAATATTACTCTAGATTTCACATGACAGTTATTTGTGCGTTATGGTAGGCACGGTAAACTGTTAACTCGGAGACAATACATTCTCAGATTGGTGGCGCAGAACCTTGCAAAACATTGCTGTAAGTCGGATTCGATTATCATTTCTGAAATATTGTTGAGAGGTATTGAAGATTATTCATTGGAAAAACATTGTAGCAAGTTCATTTTTGCTTCTTACTGAAACATTTCCAAATGAAGTTTCGGTGATATTTTCGTGAATCACAATTTGTGATGGGTATCCATCCTTTTTCGGACGACATTTCTGGAAGTTACTTACATTCCTGTTGAACCATTTTTTGTAAAAGCGTCTGTAATATTCTCAAATATTCAAATATAATGTTATTATAGTTTATGTAGGAGTTAGAACTTATTTCATTGTTGTAATAATTTTTGCTGGAGTTTCGGTGACGTGAGATAACTTATTGAAAAATATTGTGATATCCAATTCTGAACATCATAACAGTAAGTTGGTTGGTCCGTTTTATGAGACCCATCCAGTGATGCTTCGGTGATATTGTCATATATCTCATTTGAATTTTTGTGACATGTTATTAGGATTTTAACCCAAATTATTGAACTTCAACTCAATTGCGTTTTTTTTTTCTAGAGGGGGTTTGAATTCTCAAGTGAATATTAGTTTAGAATCATAGCTAACAAACTATATAGTTATGACCACATCAACTTCAACATTATCGGAATGAAATTCACGAAGAAACTTTGAACAACTGAATATTTGTTGAGAATTTTGAAATATACTAATGGCTAATGACTAGTGCTATGGCTTCCCAACTAACATTTTAGGACAGTTATTCCACATGCCGGGAGAAATGTCCAAAAAAAGGATAATACTGGTAGTACAGGCCTTGAATATTTAACTTCAAAGTATAAATAATTTATAAGTAGCAACCTTGGTTAATTACCGGAAAATAATCACCAGTAAATCCCCTTAAAATTCCATAAGCCACTTCAGAGCAAGAAACATGTGAGAAATTACCTATTTTCTCCTTCAAAAATGACCCAACCGTCGCAAGGATTGGGGCGGTTTGAATTCTGGTATTATTTAGGGTATAATTTACGAAGCAAATGTCATCATATACCCAATGAATGTGATGGTATTCTCTCTTGGTGAATATTTACGTAAATGTGACTAGATATAAGCCGTTACGGTCAGGGAATATAAAGGTTATTTAACAGGTCTAATAGTTCAATTATTAACTTGATTTCATACCGTAAGAAGAAGAATATTTACTTACACGTACATTTCGAAAATTACGCCATATTTATTCAGAATATCTGTTTTATACATCAATAAATATCGATAATATATTAAATTTTAGTTTATTCTGACAATTTATTTCTAAATAATGGCTGCATATGACATTTTAAAACCATAACTTTGCTAAATGTGTTTTTTGGAGAAAATTAAACATGTGCAATCAATCTAAATTATTTTTGCATTAAATCGCATATTTAAAGAAGCTCGTGAATTTTATGAAGGTAAGAACCATCATTTTACAGAAAATTTCGCGCCGCAAGGAGAATATTGTTGAGAAGAGAGCATGTAGCTACCGTATGACAATAATTTTCATATTCCCATACTTATTGTCAGCATTTTATGTAGACCATAACTGATTCGTTGTGGCAACCAAATTATGAGAAGTTGAGGTAGAGATAATATGTATATATTTATGCTATTCATATAAAGAAACCTCTCTTTGTTTACTCATTCGCCCAAGGGAATAATTGGTAACAGAAAGGTTGATTTAAGCTTGATATTCACTTATTTCTGACCAATTTCATGTCAAAATTACTTATTTTTACTCTCAACCTAGTAAACTAAATGTCCAAATATTCCAATTTTCGACGTCCAAATTACTTCGAATTTTTTCCCCACATTGGTAATCACAAGGTAAAAATTACGTAATCTAGTCTTCTTTCAGAAAGGTCGCCGACCTGATCGAAGGTAAGATTAACGTAATTATAACTAAAAATGTTAGTTGGGTTCACAGGCCGGAAGTGGATGGTTCAAATCCTACGTGTGTCAGTTTTCTTCTGCCTATATTCTAAACAATTTGTGGAAAAATAGTATGGTAACCTCGTAGAAAAAGCCACATTCCTGGACTCTGTGTTGCATTCTTCACAGTCGTCCAGGAATATTAGACTTTTCCTACCTGGTGAATAAAATACTACTTATAGCGGTGGGAGTAAAATGTTTAATGAAGAATTATCAGTTACAAAACGTTGAATATTTTTCACACTTTCCTGGACCAATGAAAAATAGTATACAAATTAAAAAAATATATTACAGATTCACATTGTCATATATAATAAAGCTCATTATCTTCCTTGTTTGCCATAGACTTGTACGTTGTATTCCAAACCGTGGTTTTTCGTAGAGTGGAATTCTAGTGTAACGTATGTGTGGTTGAGCCCTCCTTCTTTTATGAGCACAGTGGAACCTTTGGACGCATCTTTTACACTCAGTGCCAATATACAGTATATTTTTTGATCACCGTGCCAGGAGGTCTGGAAAAAATAAATCGTGTATACAAGTATGACATTGATTCACCAACAAATTCAAAGGAAATGAATGAAAAACTATGCGAAATAATATGTTTGCAATAAGTGAAGCCAGGCAGAATTATGAAAAAATAATAGTTGTTTATTTCGTTCTAGCTGGGAAAATTATAAAATGATATCAGATTATTTCAGTTCCTATCAAATACTGTCTTCGATAGTTCCAATCAATCAGTCAGAAATTATCAACAATCAATTGTTCGTTGCAAAAAACCTGATTTTTTCAAATTAACAAAAAATATCACAATTTCAACATTAGAAATCCTGTGGGAAAAAAATTACTAAATTATTCGATAATCTTCGGTTTTATATCAACGACGTTTGTTTTTAATTTTGTTGAGTAATAAAATATTGATGTTGATAACACTGAACTAAACAGGTCCAAAACTCACTGTTAATCAATTTTCAACACAAAATACTATACTTTCGTGTATGACTCTTACTGATAATAATTACAATATATTGCTATAATTTGAATAGATCCAATATGATGCACCATTCCATAGTACCTATCTATTACAATACCGAATTCGCATTTGGCATTGAAGAATATAAAAACTAATGAGATTCGGGAAATCATTAATCATTTCATGTCATTTGCCTGCACACAGAAAGAAAATATCTTGAGGAGCGAGTGAAATTAACAAAATTTTTCCTATGGTTCTAAATGTCCAAGCGGACAGGATCACCAATGCAATTTTTCTTTTGAAAACTGAAATTGAAAAACTCAATAATCGAAAAAATTTCCAGAAATAACTTCAAGCAGCAGGTAGATTTATTATAATTATAGGTGAACACAGACTGACCCATAGATTTTAGAGCAACCACTGAAATAGTTGAAGAAAATTGAGGGATCACAAAGTTATAAGTTCAAAAAGGAAATCAATGTAGATACATTGATTGAAGTGAAAGATAGACAACCATTCAACAACATTATTGACACATTTCATATCATATAATGAGTTCATGGAATGAAAAACAAAAAGATCTTAGAAATGTATAAATAATGTTATTTCACATTGAAAAAGTTCATAAAAGTATGAATTATTAATCATAGGAATTGTAAACAAGATACGATATCATTGATAAAAACAGCAAAAGGTGACTACTATCCAAAACCGATTTACACCATGAATATGTCCTATTATAAGGCAGAGATAAGTTATCTATCAGGGTTGAGGCATATTCAACCTTGTTTTTCGCTCAATATCAGGATCAGAAAACACACCTTCTCATTCGTTGGTTCCACCTTAATACATTTTTCACGTGATTATACCAAATTTACGAAAATATTTGACTATTCGAGAATTTTATTCATAACATATATTTATTAATGACATAATTCCAGTTTTTCTGTGAAAAATGTGTGAAAGTTTGGAAAAAAGTGTTCAATGAAGTGGCCTGACATGCATGAAGAATGCTAGAATGGCTAAAAAATTAATGTATTTTGAATATTCCTCGATACGAAAATTGAGTGGAATATACTCAAGCCAAGATTTTTTTCATTTTACTAGGTACTAAACGAATAATCAAAAAATATATAGAACTGACAAATACATTATTTGAGGACACTTACCGTTGTGTTTCTCTTAACGAATGGCAGCCTCGTCAAATGCACATGATCTTGGAAAACCAAATCGCCCAAAAGTGCTTTGCTGCAGTTTCCTTCACGTAATTCGAATTGTTCCTTTGGGTCGGATTCATTTCCATATACGATCTTCAGGACGAGTACGCAAGCCAAAACAACAACCAGAAGACGACTCATTTTGTTCGATCACTGATTTCTCCTTGCAAAAAAAAGTATGTGTTTATTCGTCGTTCTCACTGAATAGTTGGTTCCAGACATCCTCCTTTATATTTACTTCTCAAGTAGGTACGCGATAATAAGAAAATGGATGATCAAAGATAAGAATGTATTGTATTCAAACTTATTTCCAGTTATATCGATTTACCTCGAATAGTTAGTCATTCGCTTTCTCGAAGCATCTTGACGCAAATAACAAAAATATGAAAAATAAGTATTTACTTCAGAGATGACATGATATGTCAAACTATGACACATCTTTCTTTCGAAACATAGACATTACAACTTATGGACTGGCCCTGAGAGAGAGAGAGAGAGGACTGCGGATAGAATACATCAAGTATAACCACAGAATACTTAATTACTATATACAGAAACGAGACGGTAACCTAACACAATTGTCCCATAAATATATGACCTTGATCGAACTTTGACACCTTCATGTACACTGAGAAATCTGACAATATATGCCAACAATAGGAAAATACATTGAGAAATTCCAAGTGACATGCGTCAAATTAATTAGCTGTCTTCATCTGACTCACTGGATCAAAAGCAATAGAATATTTTGGTAAGCTCCTATTGGTGCACCTCGTGAAGGGGTGGCTTTTACCGAATATGTCATTGGATTCGCTTCTGTACAGTTGAGTATTCTGTGGTAAAACATCTAAGCGAATCTCTTCCTCAATGTAGCAGATAAAGAGAGTTTAAAGAGGATAGAGTGATACAAAGATAGAATTATCATTCTGTCCTTTACAATGCCATTAAAATGTGCATATGCTTTTTCTCTTTGATGTATTCCGTATCGTGTTATATGGAAGACTGCTATAAAGGCCAGTCCATTAGTTGTAATGTTTATGGTTTGAAATGATACTCAGCAGAACAGTTCCCCTCCACCTTTGACTTTACTCACAAGCATAGTTCAAATTTTGTGAGGCATTAAATATATATTAATATTTCTTATATTTCTTATATATGGACTAAATTGTTTTCTGTGAGTTGTGAGCTGTATTTGATTCTAATAATCGGTGAGGACCATGGCTTTCCAAAGATGTATAAAAACCCTGGTGCGTTGACTCATTCTTGGAAAATCGTTAGTCCAAATTGGCGATTGGTAGCATTCTTGATTTAAAAAATTTCAACTAAAGAAATCTCTTCTTGAATCTAATAACGTAAAGTTACATTTCCTACACGCCCGACAGCAGTTTGTAGGTTATAGGCATTTGTAAACACTCGCCTGGAAGAACTTTTATTCCATGACTTGAAATTATTGATTTTGCATCCTTTTTTACTAGGCACGTAACAACCATTGTCACCATTGCTGGAAAAAATATGTTGAACTTTGAAATACTGCAAAACAATCAGTGATATAAAACAAATATAACTGCTTCCCAATTAAGTTAAGAAAGGTCATTCAATGTGAAATTTGTTTTCATCATTGTCAGAGTAACCTCGCGTTCTGTTATCAAATTACATCAACTTTGATCTTGGGATTAACAAAACTATCTTCTATAACATGAGAGCAAGCAATATGAAATAGAAAACGCTGAAATTATAAGAACAACTACAATGGTTTGCAGATATATCTGAGACCGAATATGGTACAGGAACTGAGGTATATTGTGCCAGAAAAAAACTAAGAGTATATTCAATATGTATTTGTAGATGCATGAAATAGGATGTATTCCATAATTTTGGAATACAAACAAGCTAAGGTGGATTGTATTCAAATCTGAAAAATCTTACCTCCACGGATGATGGCATAAAAAATTTCAATATCGATATGTTCATATTTGAAAATACTATGGTCATTATGAAAATTCCGTTCGAACAGATGAGGGAAAGATATTGTTCAAATCACAAAATTCACCTGAATCCGTTCCTTAGTAATCGAGCTAATGCGATTCTTTCATCTGTTGATAAATCAGAAACCGGTTAGATAGTTCGAAAAATCAACCTAATATCTTCTGGCAGTAGTTCAAAAAAATAACGGAAATTGAACCGGAAAAAAATTATTCATTAGCTTAATTCATCGCAGTTTTGATCCCTTCTTATGAAAAATTTCTTATTTTGAAAATCTCGCATACCCTGTCTAGGCAACAATTCCAAGAGTACTCCTGAGACTTGCGAGTAAGATAAAATAAGACATCTTCCACGAAAGGCAGATATCAATCCACTTCAAATCGCGAATTGCTAATAATTTTTCTGAGCGAAATTTCATGTCAAGTGGTACTTGGAAATATTACTTTTCTGACAAAAGATACTACTTTCGTGTGTTATTTTAGGAACTCAACGATGGAGATATTTCGAGAATCAGATTGTGACAGTGCCATATTTCATCGCTGTTGAATGATTCTGAATTCATCGAAAGTGATTCCCCAAGACCTCAGAAGTTTATCCATATATTTTTAGTAGTACTGAATGTTAATCATGATATTTTCATACATTTTGAAAAAATTGAATAACGTTATTCGAACAATTTTTTCTTCCTTGTTGAAAAGCCTCAGTTATCTGGCATTGAATAAAAAATTTCATATTATGTAGAGTATGAAACAAATGCATTGAAACGTTTCATCATGTTGAGCTCCAAAAATGTATTTGCTGATAAAACAAAAGCTACCCATTTACCATTTTACTCCAAAGATAATGGTGGTGAACAAAGCACAAATCGTTCTGACACCATAGGAACCCATTATTGAGTCTTGCGGATCTATTTTCCTTGATTGGCGTAAAGTGATATACATGATATGTGCCGAATTGCGACACAACACAAGGTCGTATTTGGATACATCCCAAGATTACAGTCACATAGGAGAAAATACTCCTCTCTCTCTCTCTCTCTATATATATATATATATATATATATATATATATATATATATATACGGAATGTTGTTTGGGGATGCAGTCAAATTACTGGGCTGTTGTTTAAAGAATACTCTTTGTTATCTGGTCGAGCTTTCGAGAATGTTTATTCCCTTTATCAAGACATCTACAAAATTTTAATCATTATAAAACAGTTGTAAAACATTAAGAAAGTGTACTTACTAACGTGAGGTTATAGTAAGAAGTCAGACGTAAAATGAGACACAGAGAACTGATACTTTTCCTCATTCGAAAAAGAGTCACACATTGCATTCAACATTACATATATATGTATAAAAACTTATATTAATTAAATTTTTGGAAAATTAAAATTTCACCGGCACGTGCTCGGAGGTGGTTACCGTGCCGGTGAAATTTTAATTTTCCAAAAATTTAATTAATATAAGTTTTTATACATATATATGTAATGTTGAATGCAATGTGTGACTCTTTTTCGAATGAGGAAAAGTATCAGTTCTCTGTGTCTCATTTTACGTCTGACTTCTTACTATAACCTCACGTTAGTAAGTACACTTTCTTAATGTTTTACAACTGTTTTATAATGATTAAAATTTTGTAGATGTCTTGATAAAGGGAATAAACATTCTCGAAAGCTCGACCAGATAACAAAGAGTATTCTTTAACAACAGCCCAGTAATTTGACTGCATCCCCAAACAACATTCCGTATTTCTCCTTAACTAGTCAGTCAAGACTACCCTTCGCTTTATATATATATATATATATATATAGTGAGAATGTGTTGTGATAATTCAGAATCACCTATCTATCTGTTCCTGATATCATTTATTCACTCTTTCGCACTTCCAATCGTCGAGACGTCCCACCGATATATTTTTGACCGCACGAACAAGGAATTTGATATACAACTTTTTTTCGAAAGAGGAACTAGCCAATGAAGCAAAAACTCATCATTTTCTAAGGAAACCAAGATGCATAAAACCTTGGTGCGTTGACTGATATGCTTTTGTTCAGCCAATTTCTCTCGATCAGAGAAATCGAAATGAGTGCTCACGTTTATTGACGTTTGAAACTGTGATTCGAAGCAGGCGGCAGCTCACAAGTGAATTTCGACGCCGGTAGACTCATGAGTACACAAAATTTGCATAACTCTTACTGGCTTCAGAAATATCATGAAATATTAACCCAAGTGGAACACAATTTTTTTTCTCACTCTAATTGTATAATTGCGGTATCATTCCATTTATGTTCATACAAAAATCATATTTAATCAAGAAAATGAAAAATGAAATCGTATTTTTTTCAAAAAAAGTGGTGGTTCATCATTTGGACCACCGATCAAGCTTTGATAAAAAGTCAATATCTTAATAAAGTGATACTTTTAATTAAAAAATGAATTGAAATATAGAAAAGATGAACTAAATTGTGCGATAAGTCTGGAAACAGGTTTTTTCCTTCCCTAAACAAAGAGGAACTTCGCATGTGGAGCACTGGTACGCACTGGATGTGCCTTTGTGCTACATAGAGCACACCTCCTCCTTGATGTACGTTCGGGCTGATGCATCGATGAGGTCAAGCGAATCTCGTTTGGAACATAAGGTTTCGATTTTTTGATCTCCAATTGAGGAACATTTGAGCTTGCCCTTCCAGAAGAAGACTCAACCCTGTTTGAGGATGCTAACGTTGAAGCCGTAAGCCCAGCTACAATTGCTCTTCTGAATGCTTTCGAACTCGTTTTGGGCAAGTTCATTAGCTTGTAGAGACAATAATAATTCACAACACAAGCATCGAGAAAATAAAAAAAAATGCGATGCCACCATTTTTTGCTTTGTCTATTGATTTTGTAACTCCTTAGTAACTGATCGAATTTATGAACTCCATTCATATTCAAGTTGTAGTTAGCAAGAGCTTGTGGACACGGCACCTTTACTACATTTCCGTTTCTCTCCCTACGATCTACTTCAGTAATGTTTTCTGGTTTGTGGTAGTTAGAAAGAAGATGAACGGATCTCTTATCTTTCCATTTCAGAGCAAGCAGTCCCCTGTTGCTGGTGTACCAATCAAATTCACCTCGGTTCAATTGCTTATCTGGTTTGAAGATAGGCATGTTTCGGCGTGATATGTTCACAGTTCCAACAGAATATATCCCTTCATCTTTCAAATGTTCCATGAGTTCAACGCTATTGAAAAAGTTGTCGAAAAACAATTGGTGATTCTTTCCTGAAAAGCCCTCTGTCAGTTTCTTGACCACTCTGGATCCCAAACATTGTACCACATCCCTGTGGAAGATTTTCCGGTATAGATCTCAAATTTCAAGCAATATCCTGATTTATCACAGAGCATCCATACTTTGTAGCCTCTCTTGATGGGTTTTTTGGGCATGTACTGCTTCATCGAACTTCTACCCTTGAATTTAATCATAGATTCATCTAAGGCTAATTCTTTACTTGACAGCAGACATTCTTCAAATTTTTGTGTGAGGTGATCCAACATTGGGCGTACTTTATAAAGTTTATCATATAATGGTGAATCACGTGAGGGAATCATAGAATTATCATTCATATGTAGATGTGACAAGAGCCAACTGAATCTTTTCAAGGTCATAATTGAACTTATGTAAGTATCATGAAGTTCTGGAGCACTTGCCCAGTAGTCCTTATAGCTTGGCAGCCGTTTTATTCTTATCAAAACTTTCAAACCCAAGAACGCCTTCATTTCTTCAATATTTGTATTAGTACAGCTTTTGCCTGTTGCCAAATGTTCTTGTTCTGCATATAGATTACTATGAAATATTAGATGATTGTTGAGGTCATCTGTGAAAAAAAACTGAAATAGTTGATATGGTGTCATGTCAGTGGAATTCTTCAAAAAACCTGGAACGCCATATTCAGCTACGAATAACGGTGGCGATGTTGGCCTATTCAATTACCCCACACATGAGGCTCACTTTTTCCTTTTATTTGTTTCTTCAGAGTGGTGCGCAGCATGGATAAGGGCATATCGTCTTCGGAGTCTTCCTGTTGGAATTCATCTTCACTGTCCATCAACAACATTTCATTCATTTCGGCAATTTTGTCATCATTATTATTTTCATCTGAATCTATCGCATCAGATATAACTTCATTATCAGATGGTAAAGAGTCGACGTAAGCATCTCCAGCAGTTCATCTAATTCCTTCGAGGTCATGCCATTCCATCTAAATGATCGTTATTTGCCATCATCCTAAAAAACAATCAAATAATATCGTAATAATATCATGAGAAATATTTTACATTGAAGTGGAGCGGTGGTCCAAAAAAAGTACCACCAAATCTAAGTGATTTTTTCAAACTTCTAAAAGAATTGTCAAACAAATAATGGCTTTTACCCACCAACAGTATCATAAGGACCAACTCTTCAATATTTATATGACAAAAAGTTGCGTTATTTCACTGATAACTGTGATTCGATGTAAACAGCGAACCTAACCTCCAACCCGCAGTTTGAAATACTGAGTTTCGATAGGAATACCAAGCTCGCGCTCAAATTGTGTCACTATGTCACGTAGCAACCGACGGAAGCATTGGCGATGGTGAACGACAAAATGAACCACAACGCCAGCTGAGAAAATGTTTGATGAAGGTGGTCCAAATCGTGGAACACCGCGACAATTGGGACGTTTTTTATGTGGTTCAAATCATCGACCACCTAACCAATAAGAGATAAACGATGCGCCTTATAGACAGCTAACATTTTTTGACACTTCGATTTGAAGTATTCTAAATTTGAAGGCGTTTGTGAGTTCCGATAAACCCAATTCAATATTCTAAATATCATACTTAGTTTTGATTACGTAATTTTTTTCATTTCGTTTCTTTTCGCGTATTCACCATTACTGTTGATTCAAGTTTCTTTATCTCTAGTTAGGTTTTGTAAATTCCAGAATCGAAATTGATGTCATTTGATAATAAAACGCGAGATTACTCTAACAAAGATGAAAATAAACTTCACCTTCAATGACTTTTCTTATTGTTTACTTGGGTAGAAGTTTTATGAGTGTTATTTACTGATTTTTTTTCCAGAATTTCAAAGTTCAACATATTTTTTCTAGCATTGGTTGTTAGCGAAACGCGCGTCGAGACATAAAATATCAGTTTGGTGTTAGGATAATTGATCTCTAGAAAAAAATTCAATTGGTGACAATGGTTGTTACGTGCCTGGTAAAAAAAGATGCAAAACAATAATCATGAAATGAAAGTTCTTTCAGGCGCGTGTTGGCCCTGTTGGCAATCTCTCGAATGAATTTCATTAGTTACAATTGTTGAGAATCGAGGATTTTTCAGGAATAAGTCAACGCTCCAAGGTTTTCATGCAGCTCACAACTCACAGAAAACAATTTTGTCGAAATAAGAAATTTTAATTCAAATTTAATGCCTCGCAAAATTTGAAAATCGCGTTGCATGTCAGAAAAACGTCAAAGTCATAAAGTCAATCGAGAGCATCATAGAAGTCTGCGTTTTAGTATCGTCACTCTCAGTTGGAGTAGATTAAGCGCCATCGGCGCGTTCGGTGGTTGTTGACCCCAAGCTTCCGAATTCCATGCCGCTGTTACATTTATTTCTAAGTTCATTTTATCATTTCGTGAAAGTAAATTTTCTTCATAAAATATCACGAGGATGCACCACTTGGAACATACTACCTGAAAAGCACCCTGTACTAAGTTTGATTCACGTTTCGTAGTGAACCTGTGCTTGTGTGAAACCATAAACATTACAACTGATGGACAGAATGATAAATCTATACTTGAATTTCTCTATTCTCTTAAATCTCTCTTTATCTGCTACATTGAGGAAGGAATTCGCGAAGGGGTTATACCAAAGAAGAATACTTAACTGTACAGAAGCGAATCCAATGACATATTCGGTAAAAGTCACGCCTTCCGAAGTGCACCATAACACGTTGAAGGACAGAGGCGCTTATTGGCGTCTTTGTCTGAACATGTGATATGACACAACGCTTATCTGCGTCTTCAGCTTGAGGGTCGAT
Organism: Zygogramma bicolorata; assembly: GCA_032362365.1. Classification (NCBI taxonomy): domain Eukaryota; kingdom Metazoa; phylum Arthropoda; class Insecta; order Coleoptera; family Chrysomelidae; genus Zygogramma; species Zygogramma bicolorata. The sequence goes on along the minus strand of JAVJAQ010002135.1, from coordinate 12,060 downwards.
AATGACACGACGCCGTTGAGCGTTTGCGATACCATACAATATAATGTATTTCAATCGGCACTGTCAGAATATATTCGAACATCAGCTACGTAGTGTCACGCTATTCAAGTATAATTCCCCAATTTTCATCCCCCTGCTGATTTATACACACCTGTGATACCTGTGTACCTAAACATGAGTTATCTCTCAAAGAACTGTATTGCCCAAATTAGTCCCTTCCAAATATTTCCACTGAACTTCAACGTGTTAAGAACGTACTAAAATATTCTATTGCTTTTGATCCAGTGAGTCAGATAAAGACAGCTAATAAATAACGATCTTTTTCGATAGACATCATAGAAGTCTGAGAAAAAATTCATTGTTAGGTGGTGAATAAAGACAACAGACAAATTTAGTTTTGTTGGTGATTGACAAGCTTAAACCACATCACGTCAGAATATTTAGGTTCCAGCGCTTTTCTCGTCGCGTCGGCACGATAAATCATTCTTAAGGCCGGTATCGACAGTGCGAGGCTGCTCGCTGCGAATGCCTCGTGCCATCTGCCTCAGGGTGAGCTCTGCAGCTAGCAGCTAGTTTGTAACCACGAATGCTCACTGCGAGCACGCGAACCACCCGCATTCGTAGTGAAGACAGTCGGGACAATATGTTTGGTTTTTTTCTAGAAATGCGCTGCTTTCATTGTGATGGCGACGATTATTAGGAAAAAATAACAGAAAAAGCGACGTAAACCCCGTTGGTGGGTCAAAGAAATTTATAGAAATCGGTTCGAATATGGGAACAGACTCCTAGAGGACGTGTCTTGTACGGTGCGAGGCAGACAGCGCAGGTATCCACTTGACGCACAGCTCGGAGCTTGGCACCTTTGAGCACTGCTCCAAAACCGACAAGCACACGGCTCGCCTCACATTGTGCGACGCGAACGCCCCATAGCGAGCAACCCCGGTATCGACAGTCCGAGGCAAAGCCGAGCATTCGCGACGAGGCATTCACAGCGAGCAGCCTCGCACTGTCGATAGTGTCGATACCGGCCTTTGACAAACACCACCTCTGAAACGGAAGCGAGAATAGGATTCATAACCTGGACAAAGCAATATGTACATTATTCGTATATGAATTGACTTGTTTCAGTTAGAATAAGACGGCCAGGTTTTTCGGTTTGCAGATGGTGAAGCACATCATTGATGTTTTTATTCATACCACGAATATTACAATAATCAATTCTCAATACTCTCGATGAAGGTTGGCCTCGAGTACCTCCCACCAGGAAATACGATTGGGGAGGTACTTTACTTCCGGAGTTTTTCACTCTGGAAGACATTATCATCCTTTTTCGAATTTAATGGTTGGGAAAAACCTGAAATATCAACCACATACTGAAACGTGAATTAACACTTCACAGCACATATAGTTTATGGTGGTATATCGCCAGACGATGGTTAGACCATCTTCCATCTAGGTTACCTCAATGCGCGTTTCACAAAGAAAGTTATTATCTTTAGTAGACAAAAATGAGTGTCTGAAGGTTATTTTCGAATGCTGGACAAAACAGGTTGACCAATTGAACTGTGAACTCACAGCAAATGTTCTTACTCAGTCTATGTAAAATTGATCTACGAACGGAGCGAAAAATTTATCCGTTTCCATTTTCGTCGAAGATTTCCAACATTAAATCTATCTTGATATCTCAATTGCGATTCCCCTTGTACTTTTGATATTCCCGCTCCGCTTGTGCTTTGCCCTTCCTACTTCCTCAAATTCGACATTTAAAAATCGGAGTAAATCTATAGTTTTTGCTCCAAAATGGAATTACCCACCAAAAAATTATAAACATGATCTACCTTTGGGTAAATGTGAGGGAAATTGTTTATGAGCCGTTAGAATGTATGCAGTTTGATATCCTCATACGAGGTCTTTACGTTGGGAAAGTTTCAAGGGGGCCTGTGATGTTTTTTCGAAACGAAAAATTGTGCCAACACGGATATAAAAATAGTACTGAATTGGGTTCAATTGTACTGCACCATATCACAAAAAATCATAATATTATAAGTGTTCTACTAAATCTGCTGATAGTGTAATCTGTATTCCTTGAATCGTTCAACGTCCTTATCATTTCTGGTACAAGTACACTGATAATAGAACTGAAGGAAAGAAAAAAAAATTGAAAAAGCTACAGGAAAAAATAACGAACACGGCATTGTCAAATAGGGATAGTCATTATTTCATTCAAATCCATTCGAACAAATACATAAATTTACATGAACTTCAATATTCTAAAACAGAAACACTCAGTATTTACAATTCCATATTTTGATACTCCAAGTTCATAGACATCAAATTGATATGATTACAGGATATAGTAATATAAAATAATCTCCGAATTCGCAAACTTGCACGGATGCGTGCTAGGCATTCCATCTTGGTACGCTGAGCTGAGCAAACTTACAAACTCAGCATATGAATCTTTATTAACATTGAGGGAGATCAAGAGTCGGTATTCAGTAAATCAGTCGGTATTCATTGATTACTCTTCAGAAACAGTTCCAGATCATTTTTGGGAATGCAGCACATCTCCTTCTCGACAATCCTGCTGGTTAGCAATTCAATGTCAGTTCATTTTCGAGCATATTTTCTCATTTTTTTTTATAATAAATATTCAATTGAGTTTTCAAATGAGTTCATTCATTTTGGTGAAACAGCGTATTGTCGTTTGCACATTCCTCTATTGAGAATTATTGAGCTTCATATGGTATATGACTGATCGCCATCTACTACAGCGATCTGAAGTTTTTATGATCTCAGAAATCAAACTATCGGTTTTCGCCAAGTTTATTCCAAAATTTTTCAGGTATAAGTAGATACACCAGGGTTTCTAGGCATCTTAATCAAGTGCTATGGCGTAGCAAGGTGCCTTTTGCAGAATTTCAAGAAGAGTGTTTTTAATGTCCGCAACTAAAATTTCAGTTCTTCTTGTATTACTTCTCGCTGACAATGGAATACTTTGAATTACAGAGACATCTTTTTTTCTCCAAAAGTGACGTTATATTGCATATAAGGCACACTGGAACCAGCTTGAGGCCTATCAGGCAGCGTAAAACAATATTGTTCAATTCATTCTGCCAAAAACCATCTATTTCCACTGTCGACTTTTCGTTTTTTAGGATTCATATCAACGTAGGTACAGAAAGATTTTTTATCAAACAAACGAAAACGACAGAAATCATAAAACAAATATCCGGTTAGTCCGTTGTTTGTGCTGCGACTGACGACGCAGTCTGCTTTCAGTGCTTTCTCACTCTCCCACTATTGATTTCGATATGCGTTCCTGCTTGTTTCAACAAAACAAAACAGGAGCAAACACGCTGAAGTAAGGTAGGTACGCAGTGCGCTGTGGAATGCTCCCGCACATATTTCCGGAAAAATTGAACGAAGTTCAATCTATGGATGTTTCGTGTACATAACAGAAATTTGAAAATATTTAAATCGCGTCAGTCTGATTCGCACATACACGGGCTAGATAGGAAACTTATCAGTAGTGTAGGTAAAACAGGTTAACTAGGCAACTTGAAATAGAATACGTAATAAGGTAGATTTTATTTGTGTTATTTTAATCGATAAAGGTATGGTATACCTCATCCTCGAATTTTTATATGTACTTGGTATATAATACAATATTTGGAGAGGTCCGAGTTTCAACCTTTCGCGGTCCGTAAACGGACCACCCAAATGGACACGGTCTATGAATACCAAGTTCCCAGCAATAGCTTATTTGCAATTTTCTTCTCGTAGCTCGAATTGTTTGTTTGGTTCTTCTTCTCCATGGACAAATTGTAAGACAAGAGCGAACACTAATGAAAATATTAGGTTGTGTCTCATTTTGCCAAAATCAGTGTTCTATAAGCAGTATGTTTTCACAGACAGAATATTCCTAGAATTATCTCTGACAATATTGGAAAATATTTCAAGAATTCTTTACCTGATTCTCGAGCGGCAACGCGCAGATAAGGAAGCATTGTATTCAAATTGCTGTTTTCAGCTATTCGAGGTGAAAACATCGTTCATCACAGTTATTTTTCAATCATTATGAGCTTTTATGCAGACGATAACAGAATCATCTTTTTGGACAAACATGGAAAGCACGAATAGTAAAACACTCCAAAATGCGAAGCTTTTTATTTGTGACAGTCAAGTATAGTTAAGAGAATATCGAAAACAATTATATGGATTTTCATAAAAAAGATCATTACCTAATCAGACATGATTTTATTGGAGATTTCCATGTATAACGTATAATGAAATATTTTCAGAACGAATGCATCAATGGAAACTTCATATATTCATTTTAGTTTAGCGTATACTTGTACGTTGTATTCCAAACCATGGCCTACAGCCGAATGAAATTCCAGAGTAACAAAAGTGTGATTCACGCCTCCCTCCTTAATAATAACTGTTGAATTTTCGGACTTATCCAGAGTACTCAATGCCAGTATACAGAAAATTGTCTGGTCGCCATGCCAATGGGACTGTAAAAAAACAAATCAGAGTTGGAGTTGAACGCACACAAAATCGGGAGATTTTTATTCAAGCTTTCATGACAGATACTGTGAAAACCACTGTTTTGAAAATATTCGAATGTCAAGTGAATATTAATAACCCAGCTAAAGTTATTAATCTACTAACCTATTAACATTTATTGGCAAGCTTTAGTTCATTATTACTCCATTTTGCCACTTTAAATTCATATCATTGGTAGTACTGCGCACTTCAATTCTCTTGTTCAGATTTTATTGTTTGATTTAATTCTGAAATCTGATGAGTTTCTTGACAGGTTTCGATAAAGTTAATAATAAAAAATATAGACAATGGAAATCTGAATCAATCACACTCAATAATTGAACACCTTATGTTCAATGAGGATTGCTATTGAAGAGATTGGAGGTTGCTAAGGTAGAAACTGAGTACCTATATTTTTTCTTCTCGATTGATACAGAAAAGTGTGTAATTTCGAATGTAGGATTAACTTGTTTCCTTTTTTTTTCTCTACGTGTCTGTGTACACGTTAGCGGGGATTTCAACACTCCTTGAATTCCGATTAGCAGGATGACGTCTACATTATAGAAGAATAGGTCAGAAAAGTGCTGATCCGAAGCCGACAAAGTATCTTTCTGACATGTTCATCGATAAACAATTGGTAACTTTCCAACATGGAAGTGAGTTACAAAGAAATATATTTGCGGAAAACTGTAAATGAAGATACTTTTCAATATCCCCTTCTTTTGTATGAGAAATTGGTCATCTTCCAACATGAAATGGATGGAAAACAGATAGGATTTTGAATAATATCAAAATCGAAAAATACCGAATAACTTCATTCAGGAAATGTTTTCAAAAAAATCATTTATTTTTGGAGCTTTACATTTTTAGTACTAGTATTTCATACTTCCCTATACCTCTCGCCAAACCTCATTATCGCTAAGACTGTAGAAAATTTTATATTTCAATTGTTTGCAATGTTTTTAATGATGGTATTACTAAAATGTTGGAATCAAAATTTCAAAGAAATCCCATTGACGTTCTGTTCGAATAATCAAATTCATTTTTCCCACTGCGCAGCGTTCGACTTTTTCAAAATTATAGTTCGAAATCATGTCAAAAAGTTGCACCTGACTAATTCAAATACATTCTGAATACTCACCGTTCCACTTCTGCTAATGAATGGGAAGGCAAATAAACGGACATGATCCAGGAACACTATGTCGGTTGCTATAGCATGATTGCATTTTCCTTTTCGTATTTCAAAACTTTCCTTTGATAGGTCATATCCAAGGACAAATTGTGATATGAGAACACAGGCGAAAACAATAACGATACGGCTCATTTTTGTGAAGTACTGATTTCACCAAGATGCTCTCATTTATTAAATTGGGTTCTTAAGAGGTATACGATGACAAGATAAGTGGAAGAAAATAGTTTGAAGATAACAATTCATTGTTATCAATGCGTCATACCATGTGGATTCACGTAGATTGATCAGCTTGAATTGACTGATTCAATTGGAATATCGGTCATCTGTCAGAAAACATGATCATATTATAGCATTTTGAGTAGCTCAGGTGGCCTGGTTTGCTTGATTGGTTCCAAACCCAATGTTCAACGACAGTCAGGATGTTTCCACAGACGAATATTCCTAGAGTTATCTTTTCGAAATTTCTTCAAAGTTGATTCTTGAGCGGCTACGCTCAGATGAGAATGCATAGTATTCAAATTGCTGTTTTCAGCTATTCGAGTTAAAACCATCCATCATGACTTATTTATTGGGGAGTTTCTTTTTCCAATTTTCGACAGAGCGGATTTGAGTTATTTTTCCATCATTATGAGCTTTTATACATTCAAAAACAGAACCGTCTTTTTCAAAAAACATGGAAAGCACGAACAGTAAAACATTCCAGAGTGCAAAGCTTTTTCTTTGCGACAGTGAGGTATAGTTATAGAATATTGAAAATAATTATATGGATTAAAAAAAAAATATCATTGCCTAATGAAACATTATTTTATTGCATGAATGGAAACTTTATATACTCATTTTAATTTTGCGTATACTTGAACGTTGTATTCCAAACCATGGCCTACAGCCGAGTGAAATTCCAGAGTAACAAAAGTGTGATTCACGCCTCCCTCCTTGATAGAAACTGTTGAATTTTGGGACTTATCCAGAGTACTCAATGCCAGTATACAGAAAATTGTCTGGTCGCCATGCCAATGGGACTGTAAAAAAACAAGTGAGAGTTGGAGTTGTACGCACACAAAACCAGGAGATTTTTGTTCAAGATTTCATGAAAGATCCGGTGAAAACCACTGTTTTGAAAAAATTCGAACGTCATTTCAATTCTCTTGTTTTGATTCAATTTCGGGATTTGATGAGTTTTTTGACAGGTTTCAATAAAGTCAATTATGAAGAATATAGACAATGGAAATCTGAATCAATGACACTCAATAAATGAACACCTTAGGTTTAATGAGGATTGCTATCAATGATCAAGTTAACATTCGCATTCGATATCAAAAGGTGTGAGTAAATAATGTATCATTCCCAAAAAAAAATGTGTCTAGTAGGCATCGCAAACTACATCAAGATCACAAAAAATGTAGTAATTATGATTCCTCATTAATTTCATTCATACTGTATAAAAATATTCATACTGCAGTTTACAAAACGGTTGATGAAATGGTAACCTTTCATGTGTGAGAACGCACAGTTATTGAATGGGTTGGAGATTTCTAAGGGAGAAACTGAGTAATCATATTTTTTCTTTTCGATTTATACTGAAGAAGTGTGTAATTTCGAGTCTGGGGTTAGCTTGTTTTCTTTTACGTGGCTGTGTATACGTACCGGATATTTCAACACTCCTGAATGAGCAGGATGACGTCTACATCGTATAAGAATAGGAGGTCAGAAAAGTGCTAATCCGAGGCCGACATAGTACCTTCCTGACCTCTTCATCTTTTCAATGAACAACTGGTTATTTTCCAACATGGAAGTGAGTTAGAAAAACAATATATTTGCGAAAAATTGTAAATGAAGATACTTTTCAATAACCCCTTCTCATGTGTGAGAAATTGGCCACCTTCCATTATGAAATGAATGGAGAAAAGATATGATTTTGAATAATATCGAAATCGCAAAAAACTGAATGGTTTCATTCTGAAAATGTTGTGTGAAGAATTACATTTATTTGGAGCTTAACATTTTTATTACTAGTATTTCTTACTTCAATATTCCTTTCGACAAACCTCATTGCCTCTGACACTGTGAAAATTTTAATATTTCAATTGTTTTCGATGTTTTCAATGACGGCATTGATAAAATATTGGAATTTAAATTTTAAAAAATCCCATCAACGATATGTCTAAATAATTGATTTCACTTTTCACACAGCGCAGCGTTCGACATTTTCAAAATTATAGTTTTCACCGATTTCATGTCGAAAAGTTACACCTGACTAATTCAAATACATTCTGAATACTCACCGTTCCATTTCTGCTAATGAATGGGAAGGCAAATAAACGGATATGATCCAGGAACACTATGTCGGTTGCTATAGCATGATTGCATTTTCCTTTTCGTATTTCAAAACTCTCCTTTGAGAGGTCATATCCAAAGATAAATTGTGATACGAGAACACAGGCGAAAACAATAACGATACGGCTCATTTTTGTAAAGTACTGATTTTACCAATCGGAGATGCTCTCATTTATTAAATTGGGTTCTTAAGAGGTGATGGCGAGATAAGTAGAAGCAAATAGTTTGAAGATAACGTTCATTGTTATCTATGCGTCATACAATATCAATTCACGTAGATTGATCAGCTTCAATTGATTTAATCAATTGAAAATGAGTCATTTGTCAGAAAACATGATCATATGACATTTTGAGTATCTCAGGTGGCCTGTTTTCCTTGATTGATTTCAAACACAGTGTTCAACAACAGGCAGGATGTTTTCACAGACAGAATATTCCTAGAGTTCTTTGAAAATTTTTTCCAAGTTGATTATTGAGCGCCAACGCCTTGATGAGAATGCATTGTATTCAAATTTCTGTTTTCAGCTATTCGAGTTGAAACCATTGATCATGATTAGAGGATCACTCATTTATTGGAGAGTTTCTTTTCCCAATTTTTGACAGAGCGGATTTGAGTTATTCTTCCATCATTATGAGCTTTTATACATTCAAGAAAAGAACCGTCTTTTTCGAAAAACATGGAAACACGAACAGTAAAACATTCCAGAATGCAAAGCTTTTTCTTCACGACAGTGAGGTATAGTTACAGAATATTGAAAATAATTATATGGAAAAAAAATCATTACCTAATGAAATATTATTTTATTGCATGAATGGAAACTTTATAGATTCATTTTCATTTTGCGTAAACTTGAACGTTGTATTCCAAACCATGGCCTACAGCCGAGTGAAATTCCAGAGTAACAAAAGTGTGATTCACGCCTCCCTCCTTGATAGAAACTGTTGAATTTTGGGACTTATCCAGAGTACTCAATGCCAGTATACAGAAAATTGTCTGGTCGCCATGCCAATGGGACTGTAAAAAAACAAGTGAGAGTTGGAGTTGTACGCACACAAAACCAGGAGATTTTTGTTCAAGATTTCATGAAAGATCCGGTGAAAACCACTGTTTTGAAAAAATTCGAACGTCATTTCAATTCTCTTGTTTTGATTCAATTTCGGGATTTGATGAGTTTTTTGACAGGTTTCAATAAAGTCAATTATGAAGAATATAGACAATGGAAATCTGAATCAATGACACTCAATAAATGAACACCTTAGGTTTAATGAGGATTGCTATCAATGATCAAGTTAACATTCGCATTCGATATCAAAAGGTGTGAGTAAATAATGTATCATTCCCAAAAAAAAATGTGTCTAGTAGGCATCGCAAACTACATCAAGATCACAAAAAATGTAGTAATTATGATTCCTCATTAATTTCATTCATACTGTATAAAAATATTCATACTGCAGTTTACAAAACGGTTGATGAAATGGTAACCTTTCATGTGTGAGAACGCACAGTTATTGAATGGGTTGGAGATTTCTAAGGGAGAAACTGAGTAATCATATTTTTTCTTTTCGATTTATACTGAAGAAGTGTGTAATTTCGAGTCTGGGGTTAGCTTGTTTTCTTTTACGTGGCTGTGTATACGTACCGGATATTTCAACACTCCTGAATGAGCAGGATGACGTCTACATCGTATAAGAATAGGAGGTCAGAAAAGTGCTAATCCGAGGCCGACATAGTACCTTCCTGACCTCTTCATCTTTTCAATGAACAACTGGTTATTTTCCAACATGGAAGTGAGTTAGAAAAACAATATATTTGCGAAAAATTGTAAATGAAGATACTTTTCAATAACCCCTTCTCATGTGTGAGAAATTGGCCACCTTCCATTATGAAATGAATGGAGAAAAGATATGATTTTGAATAATATCGAAATCGCAAAAAACTGAATGGTTTCATTCTGAAAATGTTGTGTGAAGAATTACATTTATTTGGAGCTTAACATTTTTATTACTAGTATTTCTTACTTCAATATTCCTTTCGACAAACCTCATTGCCTCTGACACTGTGAAAATTTTAATATTTCAATTGTTTTCGATGTTTTCAATGACGGCATTGATAAAATATTGGAATTTAAATTTTAAAAAATCCCATCAACGATATGTCTAAATAATTGATTTCACTTTTCACACAGCGCAGCGTTCGACATTTTCAAAATTATAGTTTTCACCGATTCCATGTCGAAAAGTTACACCTGACTAATTCAAATACATTCTGAATACTCACCGTTCCATTTCTGCTAATGAATGGGAAGGCAAATAAACGGATATGATCCAGGAACACTATGTCGGTTGCTATAGCATGATTGCATTTTCCTTTTCGTATTTCAAAACTCTCCTTTGAGAGGTCATATCCAAAGATAAATTGTGATACGAGAACACAGGCGAAAACAATAACGATACGGCTCATTTTTGTAAAGTACTGATTTTACCAATCGGAGATGCTCTCATTTATTAAATTGGGTTCTTAAGAGGTGATGGCGAGATAAGTAGAAGCAAATAGTTTGAAGATAACGTTCATTGTTATCTATGCGTCATACAATATCAATTCACGTAGATTGATCAGCTTCAATTGATTTAATCAATTGAAAATGAGTCATTTGTCAGAAAACATGATCATATGACATTTTGAGTATCTCAGGTGGCCTGTTTTCCTTGATTGATTTCAAACACAGTGTTCAACAACAGGCAGGATGTTTTCACAGACAGAATATTCCTAGAGTTCTTTGAAAATTTTTTCCAAGTTGATTATTGAGCGCCAACGCCTTGATGAGAATGCATTGTATTCAAATTTCTGTTTTCAGCTATTCGAGTTGAAACCATTGATCATGATTAGAGGATCACTCATTTATTGGAGAGTTTCTTTTCCCAATTTTTGACATAGCGGATTTGAGTTATTCTTCCATCATTATGAGCTTTTATACATTCAAGAAAAGAACCGTCTTTTTCGAAAAACATGGAAACACGAACAGTAAAACATTCCAGAATGCAAAGCTTTTTCTTCACGACAGTGAGGTATAGTTACAGAATATTGAAAATAATTATATGGAAAAAAAATCATTACCTAATGAAATATTATTTTATTGCATGAATGGAAACTTTATAGATTCATTTTCATTTTGCGTAAACTTGAACGTTGTATTCCAAACCATGGCCTACAGCCGAATGAAATTCCAGAGTAACAAAAGTGTGATTCAAGCCTCCCTCCTTAATAATAACTGTTGAATTCTCGGACTTATCCAGAGTACTCAATGCCAGTATACAGAAAATTGTCTGGTCGCCATGCCAATGGGACTGTGAAAAAACAAGTTAGAGTTGGAGTTGTACGCACACAAAATCGGGAGATTCTTATTCATGATTTCATGACAGATCCTGTGAAAACCACCGTTTTGAAAATATTCGAATGTCATGTGGATATTTATTACCCAACTGAAGTTATTACTCTACTAACCTACTGACATTTTTTGACAAGCTTTAGTTATTACGCTATAAGGTAGACACGATTAAATTTCCACAAAATTTATTTTCTTCGCGACATGTTTCGATACACTGTATCTTTATCAAGCGAATGTTTTTAAACACAGTGTTTAAAAACATTCGCTTGATAAAGATACAGTGTATCGAAACATGTCGCGAAAAAAATAAATTTTGTGGAAATTTAATCGTGTCTACCTTATAGCGTAATAACTATGGATTTCCATCAAGTAAATGCCACCTCAATCCAAGTTTTAGTTCATTATTACTCCATTTTGCCACTTCAAATTCATATCATTGGTAGTACTGGGCATTTCAATTCTCTTGTTTAGATTTTATTGTTTTGATTTCATTTTGAGATCTGATGAGTTTTTTGACAGGTTTCAATAAAGTTGATTATAAAGAATATAGACAATGGAAATCTGAATCAATCACACTCAATAAATGAACACCTCAGG